>VZTH01018993.1:0-49561 GCA_013397815.1 Aleadryas rufinucha
GCGGGACCGCCCCCGGCAGCGCTCGCCCGCATTGCACGGCTCCGGTACCGGCCGCACCGCGCGCCGGAGCCGCCGCCAGGGCTCCCGCCCGCCCGGGGAGGCGTTCGGAGAGCCGGCGAGGGGGCGCGGGGCTCCCCCGGTCCCGGTGCTCATCCAACTTCCTGGCGGAGTTGCCATGAAAGCGCTTTGCCGGGCCCTACCCCCCGCCGGGTCCCGCTCCGCCGCCTTCCGCCGCGCCACGGGCGCTCCGCGGCGGCTCCGGGATCGCCGAGGGTTCCCCCCGTCGCTTTTCGCGGTTTTCCAGCTCCATAGCGCAGCTCTCCAAAAGGACCTGTTGGAGCGATGCGTAGATACATGGAAACCCGAGAGCTCCGCGTGCACCCATTAATTTTCCAGCGATTTTAATAGCGAGCCGGATCCCTCTTCTCGTCCTCCCGTGCTGTGAACTTGGCAGACACTTGCATTGTTATTTCACCCCCTTTTTTTGATTCTTCAGGCTGTTGTACATCCCTATAAACTACTTTAGGTTTTTTTTTTTTTGATAGCAGGAGGCTGGTGGAGGTCAGGTAGCTTTAAAAGTATGACCGTGCTTGGTGTCTGCTTAACTAAATCCTGCTTTTTCTGCCTTTTCTTGGCCTGGGTTCAGAATGAATTTTAATAGTCCTTATTTGTGTGAATAGTATGTGTGTTCAGATAGAAGTTACATCCCTAAAGAAATCCATTTACTTGGACCACTGAAATGGGGCAAAATAACTTGTGTCAGCTCTATTTTAAACTAATTATCAAGGGCATCTCCAGCTGTGCATGGATTTTCAGTCTCCCACGCTGTCCAGAGGAATCTAAACTTGGTCTGTGTGCTAAAGTGTAGCTTAAGGCTGACATAACACCTCATGTTTCTCTTTTAACTTGCCACTTTCAGTTGTGCTAAAAGGTGTAGGGTCAGTGAACAAGTGGGAAATGCCCAATTTAATTCAGTACAGGTGTATCTGTACTGGCCATTTTCCACTCCTAACTTGTAATTATTTAAAAAAAATACAGTTTCAGAAAGGTAAACATTACTATATAGGATTAACAGTACAGTATTTTAAATTAAAATGGCATTTTATTTTAATATACTAATTTTAAAGCATCTGTAAAACTTCCTTCATCACATAAAGTGCCTTGGCAGCCTCGTGTCAGCCTATGCTGGATCTCCAAGGACAGAAAACCAGTTTTTAGGGTCTTTCTTTTTTCCCTGCTGAGGTGAAGCTAGCAGTTTTTCACATGGGTACGCTCTTTGCAAAAGGAAATTGTGATTTCTCTCCCCAAAGTATCTTATCCTCATCCCTCCCACCTTCCGCTTCTGGTGAAGACACATGGTCTCAGCATGAATTTGTTTGAGATGCTGCACCGTAATCGTTCATCCAAAAAAATAGCACTAATTTGCTCAAGTTTGGGGAGACTCTGGGTGATTCAGACTGCTTTTGTGAGCAGTGTGAGGAAGGGGGATGCTCTCCCCCTGGCCCCAGCCTGGATTGCCAGGGGAGCCCTCTGCACAGGCTCCTGGCACGTGTGGGTCTTGGGGCTGGGAGCATCGTGTTGGAATTGGCAGGCGGATCATTTACGTTTCCAGGATTTATGAATCGTTTTCTGTCCAGATTGCTGTTCTGGACTTCTCCAGTGCTGGAAAGCTTTTATGACTGTTGGAGCTGGAGCAGAAGAGAGCCCCGTAATAGCTGTCACTCCAGCCTGGGGTGCGCTTTTGGGACCGTGCTACTTTTTTCCAACCCTGCTGGGGTCTTTTCTTTTTACATGTGGTTAAATAAAAGGGTTCTGATCATTCTCTCTGTGCATGGGGTACGTGCAGTCAGGGAACGGGGCAAAACAATGCTCTAAGCTCTGTAGAGCTTGTTTTGGATCGTGTCTGTGCAGTGGGGTTTGGCACTCAGGCCACTTTTTGGCAAAACAGGGATCAGTGCCTTACCAACCTGTTACCCATCTGGATGAGTGGGGTTTATTCATGTCCCATCTGCCTCATGGTGAGCGCTGGCACGGCTGTCACAATGCCACCCTGCAGAAAACTCTCCTAACTGCTCCCAAAGCTTCAGGTCGTGCTTTTCCAACACCTTTTTCTAAGGATGCTTGTCATTTCATTCTAGAATGATGCTCTGGTCCTGGATGTGCCACTCTGTAGTGTGGCCAAGGGGTTATCCCCATGCTATACAGGCAGGGGATCCGGGCTGTGTGGCACCGTACAAACAAAGTATAGCAGTGGCTGCTGAACAAGCTGGGTCATGTTCTGGAAGTCGTGTGGCTGGGTTAGCAGTGCTGCCGGAACCTGAGCCGGCTCCTTTCCAGCAGGCACTGCCATGTACTCCTCTGTAATCCTGTGTGGGATGTGTCCTGCAGGACATCCGTGACCGTTCCGGGATCAGAGTTGAGACTTACGCTTGCTGCTCCCAAATTTGAGTCCTCACTCCCTTGAAAGAAAACCTTTTAAAAAGCCCTCACATGTGTTAAACAAATCCTCTGCAGCTCTGCAGTTTCCCTGCAGTTTTTCAGAGGGACCAAAATCCTCTCCAGTGGCTCTTTCACAGCTTGTTGGTGAAGGTGCTGTTTATCCACAGGTGTGTTGGGTTTCCAACAGGTGCTGAGGCAATTCCTTCCCAACTTGCTTTCTTCCTAGTCTCTATTTGGCTTTTACTTTTAACTTTACCAGCTGATCTCTAATGCCAGAAGACCCTGCTTATCTGGTGGGAAAATCTGCAATAGAAATAATGGAGATTTTTGGGATATTATGTGGTAAAATGCTGGCGAGCAGAGCTGCCACCAGAGAGGCAGTTTTGCGAGGGAAGAGGAGAGCACCTGGGCTCTCCTGCCTCTGTAGCTCCCATGGAGCAGTGAGCAGGCAGGAGGAGAGCCCTGCAGTGCTCCACCAGCTGAATTCAGCCTTGTCCCCACTTTGTTCCTTCTCTTTCTGTGTCAGTACTGCCACTCCTCTGCTTCCCTCAGTACCAGAGGCAAAGGGATGTGCTCCACTTGCCTTTATCTGTCCCACTGGCTTATGTGAGGCAGATGGATGGGGAAAGCCTCTGATGAAGTTGGCGAGGTAGAATTGCATAATTCTAGTGTTGTTACTGAGAAGCAACTTAGCTTTTCTTAATTTTTCCTTTGCTTTACCAGCTGAGGATCCTGTGTGTGTGTGTCTGCTTGATGCATCCTACCTGTGGCACAGAGCTGGTGAGCTGGGAGGTGGCGCAGGTGGGAAGATCCAGAGGTGTGTTCCCATGCAGCATCCTTTTCCTGTGAAGGGGAGCACTAAAAACCTCAAAAAAAAAACCCCAATAGTTTTCATCCTCCCCTAGTGGGAAGGAAGTGTGCTCTAAGTGGAGTTAACAGGGAGTTTGGATAGAAATGCTGCTGGGGAAAGGGAATGCAGTCCTTGGTCTGCTCAGGTAGTGCTAAGTAACATGCCTCCTGTTAATGCTTTTAACAAAGGAAAGTACCTGACTTTTGTGACTTACTTTCGGTCCCTGCTGTGTTTTGAGGGCTTTTCAACCCTCAAATTAAGGTTACAGATGGTGCAGTTTGAATTGGGGCTCTCTAAATCTACACTTCAAAGTCCATAAGGGGATGCCAGAGATATGTGCTACATTTCTGAGATGACATCATAAGTGTAGTACTGGTTGTAACGTGGAGGGAAAACACTCGGTACAAGTCTTTGATATTGTATGTTTATTCTCAAAATACCTTTCCCTCAGCTGGGCTTTGCCATCATTAAGGAAAAATCAGTTGTTACTGAGGGTGGGAGTGGGTGGAATTGCCCCTTTGAGCAGCACGCTTTGGCTAAATCAGTTGAAAATGTCATGTCTAGTCTTGGGTTTCATCTCAGTGTTCCTTCCTCAGCTCTTTGGTGGGCTGTAGGAGGGTAGGACTTGCTGCATGACAGATTACTCCAGCCTTTGAGCGGAGGAGATCGGTGGGAGATGCCATGTCAAGATTAACAGGACTTCAGTGAGGAAATGAATGCACTTTGGGACCATTTAGCATCGTATCTCCTTCTGCAGGATGCAGGTCACTGTTCTGGTGCTAGTTTGCTTTCCCGTCTCTGTAGAGTTTGGTGGATGCAGAGTCATCATCACTGGACTCTGTCTAGTACAACAGAACTTCAAGATCATCTCTCTGCTAGGATTAATAAAGCCTGTCAATTAGCAATCTTCATTAAGGGCTGGTTTGCTGTGAGACACACTTACTCAGTGGATTGCAGACCCTTGGTAGGAGTTAGCATGGTGTTGTCTAGGAAGATTGACTTCCTAGATAACTAGCACTAATAATGCTATTGACTATGACCTATATATTGACCATATATATATATACACACACCTATATATAATACAAAATTTCACAGTTGAAGCAGTTCCAGTGCTTGGATAGAAGCAGAGTCCAAGCTCAATTGGTGAAGATGAGGGGAATTCAGAAGGAAGATGAACGTACATGAGCTTTAATTTTTATTATACAGAAGTTTTAATATCAACCACGCAGAAAACTAGATTTTTGGAAGATTGTACGCTTGGCCTGCAAGAATCAGGAGCTTTAAAAACTGATGTTCACGTTGCTGGGGTGTGTGTGTGTGTATGGTGATGGATCCTTGGTGCTATCATGATTCCCATGGCCTCACAGGCCAAGAATTTTGGTAGCTTCATGGGGAAAAGTCTTCTCAGACAGCCTGAGGTGGCATTTTAATCCTCAGAAGGGCACATGAGTCTTCCAGCCATCTTCTGCCCTCAACCAGCCTCTGCTTTAGGGGTTGGTGAGTCCCTCTGAAGGGGTGAATGTGGAGTGTTGCTTTGGGAAATGAGACCCAAGGTTGGAGCACTGAACAGCCACCACACCACCTATATACCATGTGTATCTATACACAATATTGAAAGGGTGAGGGGAGAACCAGCCTGGGAGATCAAAAGCAAGTGGCAGGACTGGCTGAGGGACCAGTGTTTAGAGCAGAGGGGTATCCAAGTTGGTGAGAGGGTTATAAATAGCTGCCACCAAAGCTTTGCCCAGACTTTACTCATGCACTCAGCCATTGTCATGCAAAATCCTGGCCAGCTCTGCTCGTGGGTGGATGGTGTGAGGCCAGATTTACTCAGTTTAGTCCCAGCCTTATTAGCATAAAACTATATTTTTGCAAAGCTAAATGTGGTCTGTGCCTAAGAGGAGTAGCTCCACGTTAACCTGCCTGGCTCTTCATTTGTCAGCAGAGACCAGTTGAAAAGACAAGCAGTGCAGGCACCATTAGAAAAATGAGCTCCTGGAGTGTGCTCCTCTGCTTGCTGAGTGTGTGCTGGGGGTCAGGCTTACTTAGGGTTTGTAACTTGCAATCAAGATGCAGTTGATGAGCTTTCCCCTTGGAGCAAGGAGTCCTCCTCTGCTTCCTGACTGTGACCTGCCAGGTGATTTGGGGACCTCTTGAGAGGTTAAACTTGAAGAGTAACTTCAAAAGATGATCTTTAAGGTCGCTTCCAAAACAAATCTCTCCAAATCTTTTTATGTTTTATGTCATGGAGGGGAAAATCTGCACCTCTGCCCTGCTGGTTCCTGTTTCCATATTTGACATGAGATATTAGTAAACGGTCTTTGGGTTATTTGATTAATGACAGATTTAGACTGTGAAGAGCTGTCCTGACTTGATAGGTGGGGATTGGCTCAGTTGGCTGTTGTACCATTATTCTGGGGGAACATCATTCCCTCTTGTTTATCCATGTGTTTGCTTTAGCAATGAATGTGTGTAACTGCAATGAACTGAAGAGGCCTTGCTTTGCAGAGGTCCTGAAGCAGAGGAGGGTGGATTTCACTGTTTTCTGTCCCTCAAACATCTTAATAGGCTGCCTGTGCTTTTGATAAATGGCAGATAACATCTCAAGGATGGCAATAACTATCAATGGACAGAAAACAGCACTGGAATTTGCTTGCAGTAGAGTACTGGGGTGACTAGTTCAATCCAACAGACCCAGGAATTGATGCCTCCTTTTGGAGTGGGACAATGGCAGAATGACCTGTCAGATTTGAAGTGAAATCAAGTTGCTTAAAAGCAACTTGAAGTTGGGCAGGAACATGAAGAAAAATACTGGGGAGTAAGTGAGAGAGCTGCTGATCTGTGCTCCCTGGCAGGCAGGCAGGAATCCAGCTGCTCAGTGGGTCCAGGGTGCTGGCAGGACCACAGGTGTGTGGCATGTGGTATCCAAAATACTCCTGGTATAGCAGACCTGTGTCTTTCCCTGAGGTTACACACGAAATGTGTTTAATACATGTGTGTTAAATGCAGAACACTTTGGGGCTTTGTAAGGGACTTCAAACTCTGATTCCACATCCTGCTTTTTCCCATGTTTTAAAGCATCTCTCACAGCTGTCTGTCATCCTACCTGGACTGTCCAAGAGGGGTTTTTTCCTGATGTCAGTATAAACTGTGTGTAGGTAACACATCCTACCCCAGTCTGTTGTGTTCAAACACTGCGTTCACGAGCTTTTTGTCACTCAGGGTCTGTGTGTGCTTCAGATGCTTCAGCTAGCAGCATCCTTTAAGTGAGACTAAAGAAATCATTAACTTTCAAGTTACTACAACAGTAAGGCTGTACTTTTTGTGGTAAGATGTGATTGCATGTTTTATGCTGAAAGCTAAATCTTTAATTCCACTTTCCCATCTCAAGATGTCAGTACCCGAATGGACAGAAACTCGCCCTGCCTGCTGGCGGCGACCTCCGCATCGCCCGTGGTGCGGGACGGGAGCGCTGGATCAATTCCCTGTGCTAACCGGTCTGTGTTTCCCAGGTTTTGTGGTGCTTCCCGAGCATGAGTTCAGCATGAAGCGGCGATTGGATGAGCAGGAGTCACCCGTGTATGCGTCGCAGCAGAGACGTATCACCAGCAGCACCGAGGCTTTCCCGCACCAGCACCGCGTGCTCGCCCCGGCCCCGCCGGTCTATGAGGCGGTTTCGGAGACCATGCAGTCGGCCACAGGGATCCAGTACTCTGTAACTCCCAGCTACCAGGTGTGTGTGCTCAGCCCTCAGCTCTGTGGCCAGCCAGCACCGTGTCACGGCACCGTAGAGTTCTGCATTTGACACAAGGTTTTGTTTTGGTGACCAGGGTTTCCTCTAAAAAAATGGACAACATCCTTACCATACATCTCATTTTCAATGCTTGCTTTATTGGCTTCATTCATGAACCAACATGGTGTGACTTGGCTTTCTTGAGCACGATTCTTCTAGTGATTCTCTCAGACCATGGTCTCTAAATCACAGAGTCAGGTTTGTGGAGGGCTTTTCCTCCATTTTTCTGTTTTTCAGCAGGAAAAGATTTGCTATTGTAAAAGACGTATGGTATCTTGGGTGATCTTAAGCTTAACAGACTAGATCAGCATTTAGATTGAAGACTTTCAGGAAAATTGAAATGTTTTGGAAAACATTACCCCAGAGTCATTAGGTGGCACTCTTCCCTCTCTTGCATCCTTTACAAGGAGCTGGCAGTTGGGAACAGGGAAAAAAATATCTTTTTAAGAGTACACTGGAGATAGCTGTCAGTGAAAGAGCAGGGAAAGGCTATTTGTGCGATATTTGTCTTTGCCACATTTCTGGCATATTGAATCTTCCACACCTGTGCTGCTGGTGAGCTGCTCTCCCTGTCTGGTGCCTGATTTTATGCACAGGTTCATCCTTGTTTCTGCAAAAGGGATGTTCACACTCATAGTGGCAGCCACAGAGCTGAAGAGCTGCAGGCAGACCCTTGCAGGGGCTGGAAGAGGGTGTGTTGTTGCTGGCAGTCCTTCCTAAAAGGAACTTAGGTGGACCAGCAGGCAAATCTTATTTTATTCATGAGGATTGAATAGAGTATGTCCCATCTAAGAGAGGCTTGAATGTAAAACTGGGTTTGTGAAAATGATTTTCCAAATTGAAACTTTCCTGGTTTACAGTATGAAGAAGTCCCAAAAGTGCATGCCTTCTGTTCCTTTCCTTTTTTTTCTAGGGGAAATACCAAGCTGGGTTTTCCCCTGAGCCTGCTGATGCCAGAGAGCCACAATTCGACTTCCAGTGACCAAACTGAATATCAAGAACATAGCAGCCCATAAAGTTCATTCACTCAGATTATTACTTGTGACATGTAGGGAAAGGAGAGAACCTTGACTCTTGTCAAATTAAAAATCCCATTTTACCGTCCTTTTTCAGGTCTTTATGTCAGGGGACGTACTTGACAGCCAGTGAGTGTGCAAGCTGGGGACAGCCTGTGTTTGGAATGTGTTTGCAGGGAGGGCTTCCCTGTATTTGGAGTATAGGATGAGAGTTGTCCGGGGTTTGTTGAGTAAGGTTGCTAGCAGTCACGGTTAAAGCTCAAACCAACTGCGTTCTGCTTCCTTAACTGTGTTCCCGTGTCTGGGAAGCCTGGGAGGCTCTCTGCTCCCTGCCACGACGCCGTGGCCGTGCCTGACGTGCTGTTTGCCTTGGCAGGTGTCGGCCGTGCCGCAGAGCTCGGGCAGCCATGGGCCGGCCATCGCCGCCGTGCACAGCGGCCACCACCACCCTGCGCCGGTGCAGCCCCACGGCAGCCAGGTGGTGCAGAGCCACACGCACCCCACGCCCCCGGCCGTGCCCGTGCAGGGCCAGCAGCAGTTCCAGAGGCTCAAGGTAACGTTCAGCAGTGCTGCCTGATGTCAGCCACCCTCTCCTGAAATTCCTTGTGCGGCCAGGGCCCTTTTTCTATCCTTTCTACCTCCCTGCTGGTGACTTCCTAAAAGCTTTCTTGACAAAGATTTGATGCTTCTCGTGTTTGGGAGTCTAGTGAATGCAGAAATGGACTTCTCTTTCTGCTGAAACCCTGTTGTTTCACATAACATAATAAAAAGAAATTGGACTTGCTAGGAAAAGATTTGTGGCAGGGAGGAAAAGGAAAAACGTATTGCTTAGAGTATTTGGATGAACGGGTTAAATTACCAAAACATTTGGTGCTTTTCTGAGCACATGGCATATGTGGGTGGTTGTGTGGGAGTAATTTGGGAGTAAGGAAGGCTCTATTCTCAGATTATGTACTGTAAAATCCTTAAACAAAGAGAAAAGTCCACCAAAAATAACCCCTTTAAGTTGCTACATTTGGAGAAGGCACATACATACGAATTGATGCCTGTTTCAGCTCCTTCCAAATATGGTGTGAGTCTTTTCCAGTTTTGGTGGAAACCACTGCCCTTTCCTTTTGCTGAATGTGGGAAACTTCATTTCTACAAACCTCTGAAAACTGGTTTCAAAAAGAGTGTTTCTTCCTCCCAGTGAAATCCGTGGAAAATCCTTTGCTAGTGTAAGCCTGGGGCTATACGTGAGTCTTTCTTCTGTTGCCGTAGTTTAATTTCGGACGAAAGAGCGGTCCTGTGTTCCTCTTGCAGCTGCTGAGCGTGTGGCCTGGCTGCTGGAGGCACAGGGACCCAGAGCTCTCGCTTTAGGCTGTGGCTGTTCTTCCAGTACCTCTGAAAATTGGCTGTTGGTGCACGAATCATGAACCTCTTGCTGTTTGAGGTGTAAAACAATTTGCCGCCCACAGTTGCCATTTTCGAAACCCTTCTATGTCGAACTGAAATGTCTGGCTTTTTCAGAGAAGTGCAAGCATGTACCTGGCAGACATCTACTACACTGAATATGTCATTTCCACTTTCTGCTTATTCTTAGACTTCCATAATAATTTCCACATATGAATGCAGGAAAAATACTCAGTCTAGTTCTGTTTATCCTAGCAGTCATTTCAGTGATGGTAAATTTAGAGTGTGGTGGTTGGTTTGTTTTTTTTTTTTTTTTTTTTAATTTTGAGTAATTCTGCCGATCTGTGTTGCTTTTTTTTTTCCTTTTTGTCTCTTTTTGGTACAGTTTTATCTCATGGGCCAGGAGTAGGGAGTGAGTACCTCTTATTCAAACAGTGCTGGTAGTAAACTAACCAGGCTCATGAGCTCTTTGCTCCCTAACTCCCTGCCCAGGGAGGCTCAGGGCTAACAGTGGTGTTTTCAAATAATGAGTGTTTTGCAGAACAATGGTAGGTGAAATCAAATCTTCTCTGCTAATATAACCTGTCTGGTCTGTCTCCAGGTGGAGGATGCATTGTCTTACCTTGACCAGGTGAAGCTACAGTTTGGTAGTCAGCCACAGGTCTACAATGACTTCTTGGATATTATGAAGGAATTTAAATCTCAAAGGTAACAAGCTGCAGTTTGGTTCTTCCTTCCAGGTTAGAAAGAGTGTATGTGGACATGGAGCACAGGGCAGGAGCTAAATTCTGTCCTTTGTACAACACACCTGTACAATGATGCAAAAGCAGTTGTGTGCTTTATTTTCTGAAAATTAAGTGCATCCCTTCATTTATACTAAATCTCTGCTTAGAGTGGGAGTTCACAAGTTCAGCCCTGACAGCTGATTCATCTGGCTGTCTGGTTGTCTGCCCATTAATAATGGTCAGACTTGGGACTAGATTTCTTGGATATAAAACGCTCTCTGGGCTAATAAAATAATGCTAATGTCACTCTTGAGTTCAGCACATGTTTATAGGACTCAGTTTTGCATTGTTTCGTAGTTTAGAGGTGATAAGGGAAAAAAATCTAATGGAAGATTGCTGTGTGGAGAACCTTGTCACACGGAAAGGTCCCAGAGGATCGTGACATTGTGATCTTATTCCTTCCTCAGCATCGACACTCCAGGGGTGATCAGCCGTGTATCGCAGCTCTTCAAGGGCCACCCAGACTTGATCATGGGTTTCAACACCTTCTTGCCACCTGGCTACAAGATTGAGGTGCAGACCAACGACATGGTGAACGTGACGACCCCGGGGCAGGTTCACCAGATCCCCACCCACGGGCTGCAGCCCCAGCCGCAGCCCCAGCCGCCGCATCCCTCACAGCCTTCGGCGCAGTCAACCCCGACACCAGCACAGCCGGCACCGCAGCCCACACCTGCCAAAATCAGCAAGGTGAGAGGCTTTGGGTGACCTGCACTAAGAGCACAGGGATCCTGCTGCCTCCAGCTGAAGCTGGTGTGGAGCTAGAGAGTGAAAAATTAACTTCTGCACTGCTTTTCCACAGTATTTGTGAACCTTCATGTGTTTTCCTTGTGCTGCTGGGTTAGTTTCTCATTTTCAAACTTGAAGATGCAGTCATAGTTAATTTGACAGCAATTCAAGTAAGGTTTCCAAAACATAAAGGGTTTGGAAAAGCCTTGTTGCTGGCAGTGGGGAACTGAAAGACTGTCAGAGCATCTGGTAAATGGCACACACATTATTCAAGAAGTGATCCAGCAACCCTAGGGAAAAGGTTCCTAGTTAAAGCACTGGGCACACATTATCTGCCTGCTTTTGTGTACATTGTCTTAGACCTAAAGTCCCAAGAAATTGCCCATAAAACAGAGGTGGTGATAAAGATGTTCTTCTTGGTGTGAAAGTGTGTGTGTTGTTTCAGATGCTCGAGGCAATTAAGCCTTTAGGAAACCTTCATTTGTTATTTGGTGGATTCTGCATTGCTTGAAGTCTTGTTTTCAGATTGGATGGTGTTTGTAGAGGGGTCTGGTTCAGCCATTAGCTGGAAGGGTTCAGGAGTTATTGGCAACATCTAAAGTGCAAGAGTTTAGGCAAGATGACCATGATGTTGCCTGTAGGTATTGGTATGTGTGCCCAAAACAGAGACCTTTCAGTAACAAAGGAAATTTGACTCTGGTTTAGATATAATCCAGATGCTACTGTCCAAAAGATGTATTTTATGTGAAACAGAACAGGGTAATAGACATTCAAGGAGATTACTCCAGATAAAATATAATGTGTTTTAGCCTCAAAATGCGAAAATATTTCAGAGCCTTAGGGAGGGAATCTCCAAAGTTTCAAGGGTTAATCCCTAAACTGTTGGATAACAATTGGCCGGAAAAGCTAAAGAAACAGGTAATATGCAGTTAAAGGATTTAAAATGTGGCAGTTAGCTGATCTCTGGACAAACATTGTTGGGACATGCAACTTCCTGCTCAGAAATGGCAAACAAAAACATGCTGAAAGATTTGCTAAAAGATTTGCCAAGCTGGACACTGCAGATCATTCCAGAATGAACTTGCCTGTGCCAGATTTCAAGGATTTTTTCTGAAGTAGTAGTACGTGCTCTCAGTGAAGAGGTAGCAGGCTCCCTCTTAGCACCATGGGATAAGTGGTTTTCTCCCCATCAAACTGCAAAATGCTCAACTGTCTTTGCTAAAACTTTTAAATGAACCTGAGGGACAGGCTAGACAATGAGGTGAGATGTCTCTACCAGGCAGGTGAAGCTGTAGTTGAGCAAGGCAGGACCTTGTTGCAGGATATTTATGGCCATCCTAAGACAGTTATTTACATTCTCAGTCCTGAAAACTCCGTGTAATACAAGTTTTAAAATTTAAAACATGAGGGGAATAAGTACTTCCATTTCCTTTTAAAACTGCCACCTCAAAACTAAATTTTCACCTGGCTGTTTGATGTCCATTAAGAGTATTCAAAATAATTACTCACTGCCTGCTTTTTGTCTCAAGAAACTCCAGTTTTCCCTTGCTATTGCCTTTATACATCCCACAGTTCTTCACTAGAGGCCAAATAACTCGCAGTGTTGGAGCCAGCCATACCTATGCATTTGGGCTCTGTTAAATTTTTGAGGTAGTTTGTGTCTCTTGTCAGGTTTCAGTCCAAAGCAATTAGCAAGGAAAATAACTTTAATAACAACAGCTTGAATGGTCCAGGCATTTTGTCTCCGTGATGCGGTTTAGTCTCTGCTGGCCCACTGAATATTTATCTATCTCTAAGTGGATTAAAAGTGCCTTTATCCCGACCATAAAGGGATCTGCTGATTCCTAACACAGCTTGTTTTCTCCTCAGCCATCGCAGTTGCAGGCACATGCTCCTGCCAACCAGCAAACCCCCCCGATTCCGCCGTACGCATCGCCACGCTCGCCACCCGTCCAGCCTCACACGCCTGTGACAATCTCTCTGGGCACCACACCATCCCTGCAGAACAATCAGCCTGTGGAGTTTAATCATGCCATCAACTATGTCAACAAGATCAAGAATCGGTTCCAGGGACAGCCAGACATCTACAAAGCCTTCCTGGAGATTCTCCACACATATCAGGCGAGTGTTAGAAATACGGATTTGGGTCTACGTATGGTTATTTCTCTTGCTTTGCTTTGTGCGGGGTGTCCAAAACTTGCATTTGGGTGTTCTGCTGTATTAGCAGAGGCCAGCAAATAATCATAGACTGGTTTGGATTGGAGGGGGCCTTAAAGACCATCTAGTCCAACCCTTTACAATAGGCAGGGACACCTTCCACTAGCCCAGGTTGCTCCAAGCCCTGTCCAGCCTGGTCTTGAATTCTGCTTGAACTAAGCAGAATTCTTGCAAGTTAAAAAGATTACATAGCAGTATGAAGTAATAGATTTCAGTACCTAATCTTTGCTTGGAAGTGTCTGAAATGCTTGTTTAAGAACTGGATTTGGTGTTTTTCTATGAGCGTGTGTCAGATTGAGACAACATGGCCATAGCTCTGTGTTAAACGCAAAGGAACCACTTCCCTTGATCAGTGTCTCACTGTTCCAGGGCCAGTTGGGCATTTAGGATATATTTATAGTGTATATAAGTATAGATATTTAGAATACATAGGAGTCATCCTATTAATATAGTATGATGTTTTACGTAAGGAGCCGAGACCTTTGCTGTTTCATTATTTATGTCACTGAGAGTTTGTTTTTTCTTTGTCACTTGAATAGTTTGTGCGTCCTTTCTTCTGACACGTCTCTTCTTTCCTCTGGCAGAAAGAGCAGCGTAATGCCAAGGAGGCAGGAGGGAACTACACGCCAGCTCTGACGGAGCAGGAGGTGTATGCCCAGGTGGCTCGCCTCTTCAAGAACCAGGAGGATCTGCTCTCGGAGTTTGGGCAGTTCCTGCCTGATGCCAACAGCTCTGTGGTAGGTACCCTTGGAGACAGGCTGAAATACCTAGTGCAGACTGTTGTGTGTGTAGCCAGTGCTCAGAAAAATGTGCCTTTGCTGTTTCTTTCTTGGGGTGTAGGAATGAGGTCAGGGGGGTAGACTGTGTTTTCTGGCTACAACTTGTCTCTTAAATAACTTTTATTTTAAATGCAATTCCTTTGCCTAAAAGGGTTGTTCTGTTACTGCTGTAACTGCACTAAGATCCATTGGTCATCTAGAGCTAGGAGGGGCAGCAGACCCCACCTGGACTGCTGCATCCAGCTTTGGGGTTCCCAGCACAGGAAGGACATTGATCTGTCAGAGCAAGTCCAGAGGAGGCTGCCAAGATCATCAGAGGGATGAAGAAGAAAGGCTGAGAGAATTAGGATTGTTCTGCCTGGAAAAGAGAAGGCTCAGGGGTCACCTAATGGTGGCCTTCCAGTACCTGAAGAGAGCCTCAAAGAAAGATGGAGAGAGACTCTTTACAAGGCCATGGGAAGGGAATGGCTTCAAACTGAGAGAGAGTAGGTTTAGATTAGATGGCAGAAAAAAGTTCTTCCCTGTGAGGGAGGTGAGACACTGCCACAGGTTACCCTGAGAAGCTGTGGCTGCCCCATCCCCGGAGGTGTTCAAGGGCAGGTTGAATGGAACTCTGAGCAACTTGGAATAGTGGAAGGTGTCCCTGACTATGGCATGGCATTAGAATGGAATGATCTTAAAGGTCCCTTTCAACCCAAACCATTCTGTGACGTTTTGTGTGGAACTCAGCCCTAATGGTCTCACGGGTTTGTCTCTGAACAAGCTGTTAAGTAAGACAACTGCAGAGAAAGTGGAATCGGTCAGGAATGACCACGGGGGCACAGTGAAGAAGCCACAGCTCAACAACAAGCAGCAGAGACCCAACCAGAACGGCTGCCAGATCCGACGGCACTCGGGCACTGGAGCAACCCCTCCGGTGAAGGTAAGAGCGTGTGCTGCTCCTTCAGAGCCCTGCTTGTCCCAGGAGCCTGGGGCAGAGCACGGTGTGTTTCCCAAGTCCCTGTGATTTTTGTGGCACGGGCTGCAGCTGGAGAACATGGAAAATAATGTTTGTCTTTAAACCTTTCAGAAGCCCTTGTTTCCAAGCACAGATCTTTGGCTCTGATTTTTGCAAACTGGTGGTGGTATCTGTTCCTGAGGGTGGGATATACTTTAATGGCTTGGGAGAACAAAGTTTTCATCACTTCATTAGAAATATGTAGTTTTATTAGCAGTGGTTAATGAGGGGGATTTGTGGAGTGTGGAGTCAAAAGTCCCCGTAATGTCACAGAATAAATTTGTCCAAAATTTGTAGCAAATGTTCCTAAGGCACGTAGGAAAAACAAGCTGAAAAGGTGTTCCTGAAAGCTTTGTTGTAGTAGAACTTGGAGCAGACGCAGTAGAATCATGTTTGCTCATCTTTCCTGTGATAAGCCTTTTAATACAATGATGAATGATTATTCTCTCAGCAGAGTTTACCCTTTTCAAATGATGTGCAGTTTGTGAGAGCAGCGAGGCTTTGTAGTGCAACAAAAATTGTCCTGTGGCCAGGTGGCTTCGTGTTTGTGCATGAAGGATAAATTTGCCTGGTTTTTTTGAAGCCAGTATATCTTCCTTTGTCATGAAAAGCATTAGCAGGCATAATAGTATCATTTAAATCCAGTGATTTAAGTCTCCTTCTGCCTTTTCTCCTCCTCTTCAAATCAAGGGCACCAAAATAAAGCACATTTTGGAGGCAACTTTCAGCCTTTGTGAGGATGGAGAGTGCAGGGGCGGTATGGGGAACATAAAGCATCTTGCAGTAGAATGCACGAGAGAAAAAACCTGTTATTCTGGGGAGGTGTAAGACTTACAGAACTGCGTGAGTGATAGGAAAATCATTTATTCTGGCAGTTTTCCAAACTAGTTATCAAAATAAGATATGCTGTAGTGTGATTGTTTCAATCAGCTAGTTACAGGAAAGGATGCAACAATGTATTACAAATATTTGGAGTGGCCTGCTACTTATTAACATTCAGTAAATTAACTTGTAGCACATGTTTTAATAGACTTTTCCTTCAAAAAAGCCACCTTTCCTTTAATGGGAAGCACATGGTGGGGTCAGGGAGCTGGCACTCAAATGTGATAGATAATCAAATAATCTCAACTTGCTGAACACTCCTTTTATTTTTAATTGCCTTTCTTTTTTTTTGATAACAGAAGAAACCAAAGCTGCTTGGTTTGAAAGACCAGTCTTTGGCAGAAGCCAGCAAACATGGTGTGGGGACAGAATCTCTCTTCTTTGAGAAGGTGAGAGGCGGGATGCAGATGTTGCATGTCCTTGATGTTATGTCCTTCCTGTATACACATCTGGACTTTTATCCAGATGTGAAGTGTGTGAGATTTACACCACCCTGATAACATTTCTCAGCTTGACCTCAGATGTATCCTGCGACCTCTAAGTCAGATCCATGGAAATTTTTAAAAATTGGTGATATTTTTTACATGTGTCTTTTCCCCAAAGCTCCTTCTCCAGCTTTCCACCCGCTGCTGCTGCAGTTTATTTGAGGGAATGGGAATTTTTTCCTGTAACCCACACTCCAAATTGTTTTCCCCTTTATGAAATCCCTGTACAGTTGATGATGTGCTTGGCATGTCTTGCTGTGTAGGCACAGCTTGTACCCATCTACAACCAGCTGGCTGCAGTGGGGGAGCTCAGTTTACAAAGCACCTGATTCATATTTACATTGGGTTGTTTTTTGGGTTTTTTTTCCCTCAGAGATTAATCTAATTAATTGCACAGTTGTTACCTGTTGCTGGTTTAGCACACAGATCAAGTGAAGGAGATATGGGATATTTCCAAGTGGTACCTTGGTGTCTTTTCTAAGATGTCCGTACATTCCCTTATAGCTCAGAGGGGAGTATGGAACGAACTTAAAGCCATCCTTTTAAGCAATATTCACGCATTGATGACAGTCTTGATTGTTCCCTGCTGATGTGGTGAATTTTGCAGCGTGATGGGAACCAGCTAATGGTAACTGGGAACCAATTTATTGCTTGGAGGATGTGTAGGTGTTAACATGAGTAAACCTAGAAATCCCTGCTGTGGAATTATAACCATAATGATGAATAACTTAACAATGATAGATCTCAGCCTGATGTGTAGATTCAACTGTTCTTGTGGGAAGGTAATGGTGTTGGGATGAATAGTTTGGCTTCCTCGTTCTGTGAAGATCAGGGTTACAAAAGGAGGACTGTCTGTGATAAGCCAAGCTGGAAGCAGGCAGAGGCTGGAGAGGTGTTACCCAGGGCATGGGTCTCATACCCCTGCTCCCTACTTGAGATACTCTCTGGAGTTTAAAAGCAGCCTGGGTGGGTTTGTGGTGCTGCAGTTTCAACTGATGTTGTCCATGATTTCAATGTTTTGTAATCCAGCTGTTACAGGGTTCTTTGAAGGATTTAATTCTTCACTTGCAACTCTTTTCTTAGAGTAATGCCCCAGTGCTGACACTGCAGGGGATCCCAGCATGGGGATGGCTCCCATCAGTACCTGTTTGTCTGGCCCTGTGTACAGGGCAAGTTCCCTCTCTCCAGCTCACTTAAAGATTTGTGTGCCTCAGTGGGAAGCACAGTGTCAAGTCCAGGTCTCCTGGACCTCTCCCTGCTTGGTCTCACCCTGACAGCTCCTCTTTTCCTCTTGTCTCCTCTCCCTCAGGTCCGCAAAGCTCTGCGTAGCACAGAAGCGTACGAGAACTTCCTGCGCTGCCTGGTTATCTTCAACCAGGAGGTGATCTCCCGGGCCGAGCTCGTGCAGCTGGTTTCTCCATTCCTGGGGTAAGTGCAGCCCCTTTCCTTACACAAGGCAAGAAGCTTAACCTTGGTCTGTTTCTGTTGTGGAGCCAGGAAAGAAACACTAACCTTCATGGTCTTCTGCACTGCCCTTTCCTGTTCCTGATCCCAGAGAGATTCCCAGCTGTCCTGACAGGCAGCATGCAGGAGCAGTGCAGGTGTTGCTTGCTGTGTGTTTTCCCTTTCCAGTAGGGCAAACAAAATTATTAGCAGCCTGTTATCACAGTTTCTTGCTCTGGAATCATGGGTTACATCATCTGAGAAAAGATTGACTGTCTAATTACATAGGCAATGTCCCCCCCAAAAAAGCAGAGTGCTGATATAAACTCACTAAAGTTTCCAAAAAGCAGCTGAATTCTGTCACAAAGCCAAAAATGTTAAGGAACTCTGTACTTTTAATAGGAATTTACGACTTCCATGATGGTCAGTAGTGTACAGAACAGCTCTGTTAATTGGTTAAAACCAACAGATATCCTCTCATCAGCTTTGGGCAGCAGGATTAGTGGGTTTTTTTGCCTGGGCACTCAGTTGCTGGTTCCAAGGGAGAAGGCAGTAGCAACATAAATTGGGTTCAGGACCCCATTACAGTAGCTACTGTGCAGAGAAACTGCCCTAAGGAGCTTCTACTCGCTCTGTAGATCTACAGGAATTAGTCAGGCATCAGCAGGATGCCTGACTTTAGGTAGAAAAGGTGCAATATTTGACAAAGAAATCTGTACTTTTCCCATCTACTGCCTGTGCTTCTAACTATTGGGAAAGATATAATACAGGGGTTTTTTGTTCTGGAGTTGGACATTATCTTTTGCCATACAATGAAAAAGCAGTGAATAACTAGTGATTCAATTAGTAGCAGGTTCAATTCATCCTATTGCTGGAGCTTTGCATGAGATAAGAGGACTTGAACAAATGCAGTATTTTAGACTAATAAATTCTTCAGGAAACTACAAACAGGCGGACTTGGGCCTTGCAGGCAAAGGCTTCTCCATGATTCATGCTGCTCTGTGAAGTCCAGTTGAAGCAATTGCTTGGCACTGAAACCTTTTGCTGTGTAGTTACGGAATTGTCTTTTAGTTTCTTCTTGCTTCCTCTGGAAAGGAAAGGTCTGGTTTAAGGTTCAAAACACTGGCAAACAAGTAGGAATCTGGCCTGAGTTCACTACTGGGGTAGTTTGGGGAGACCCAGATGTGACTGTGCCATGAGTGCTGTCCCTGCAGCGAAAGCTCTGACAGCTCTTCCTTGCTCGTCACTAATCCTAAAGCACCCTAGTTGCACCAAGAGAGCAGTCCCCCACCTGATCAACAACAGGTGCTTGCTTCCCATTTGGTCAGGTCCTGTGGAAGTGGAGTTGAGCAGAGAGGGTCTTCTCACCCTCTTGATTGATAATTTAGAGAATTGTCTGTAGTAATCAGTTCTAGCCTCAGCATCACAGCTCAGCGCTGTTTGCGTTCTGCTTAGCTCGTTTTTCACTTCATTCCTTTTATTTTAGGAAATTCCCGGAACTGTTCACTTGGTTTAAAAACTTTCTGGGGTATAAGGAATCTGTTCACATGGAGACGTATCCGAAGGAGCGGGCTACTGAGGGGATTGCCATGGAGATTGACTATGCCTCCTGCAAGAGGCTGGGCTCCAGCTACCGAGCCTTGCCCAAGAGCTACCAGCAACCCAAGTGCACAGGGCGGACTCCTCTGTGTAAAGAGGTAAGGCAGGAGTTGGGTCACAGAGGAAGGCTCTTCCCAGCCTCTTTAAAGCGTTGGAGCAAAGGGGCGAGCAAAACGCAGCAGGATGGGGAATTTATTTTGTATCCCTGTGTTGGAAAGGTTCCTGGGGATGTCAGGGCACGTCTGGTGGTGCATGGAGCTGGGGCAAAGCAGCTGCCTGCTTAGCACTGATCCACGCTGATCCGTGCTGCTCCTGCAGCCAGGCGTGCGTGGGCACACCATCCTGGCTCGGGATCGCCACGGTACGTGTGGCAGCCCGAGGGGAGCACACCCAAGGTATTCCTGGTGGCACTCCCGTGAACATCTGGATCATATCCAGAAGCTCATTGCACAGGGCGAGGCGTCAGTCTAGGAACTGGGTTATGCTGGGAGTTGTGATACCCACGTGGCTTTGATGGTTGGAATCGTCTCTTCTCCAGCAGCATTTGTGAAAGGTTTGCATAGAGCACTGGGGGGCAGCTGGAGAAAAACCTACTGAATAGCTATGATGTTTAATTACTGACATACCTAATGCCCCTGCATTTTATTTATGGTGTGTTACGTAGTACAACCTGTGAAAGGAACATTAAGATTGCAAACTTAAAACACTCCAAGTAGGAAATGACAGAACTGGTTTTCTGTGTGGTCTTAATGTGATCTCAGAGGGCCTTCACTAGGTAGTATGTAATTCAGGATTATTGCTACCTTTTTACCTAAATTCCCACTTAGCCTGCTTTCAGAGTTGTCTCTAGGCCAACTCTAAAAGAAAATCATGTTTTCTGTTTTCCCATGTATTCCCTCAGATGCATCTTTCTTTCTCCCTGAAATGCTGAATTTTTAATCCATGTCTTGACATGTCTCTCAAAAGCATCTTGTGTGATGCAGTTACAAACTTTTCTCCCTGTGAGAATCTAATGACTCAGTTGTTCAGGCTTTGGGTTTATGAAAACTGGGCCTGGCTTTCAAGACTGTCTGCCAGAATCATTGTTTCTTTGCCTTTGGCCTCTTTGAGGTTGTTGTTGATTTTTTGTTTGTTTGCTTTTTAATGTTCTGCTCCTGTATTGAAAGCTGCAGGTGCTCAGCTATTTTGTCAGGAAAGGTGATGCTGGGGTATGGATTTATACTTCCAATTAGCCTTATTTGGAGGCAGCAACTGTGTCCTGTCTAACAGTCAGGTCTGCTGTGGTGACCACACAGTGTTGATGGTGAATCACACATGAGGAACCAGCTGGTTGCAGCTGACTAATCCAAAGTAGCAGAAAAGCTCCTTTCACCTTTATTTTCCTCTTCTCTCGCAATTTTTTTCCTCACAGCTCCAGCCAATGAATTTTTCAGGCTGCCTGGCTGTTTGGGTTCTGGCTGTTTGGGGTTGCCCTGTGAATGCTGGGCTTTGGAAGGAGCACACATGTTTTGCAGCTGGGGAATTAGATTGTCCCATCAGAAAACTGGGCTTGAAGCTGGCCAGGTGTGATCCCCTTGAACACTGACCATGACTCTTGTTCTCCCTCTGCCTCCCTCAAAGGTTTTGAATGACACCTGGGTCTCCTTCCCGTCCTGGTCCGAAGATTCCACGTTTGTGAGCTCCAAGAAGACACAATATGAAGAGCACATCTACAGGTGTGAGGACGAGCGTTTTGAGGTAAATTGCTTTTCCTTGGTTCATGTCTCAGAAAGCTCTGTTCTGTAAACAGTTAATGAGCTCGATGTAATGATACCTTTAATACTGCACCTTAGAATCTCATTTTATTGTGTCTGCCACCCCTTTTTTTGGCATAAATGCTTGTGGTCTCTTCATGCAAGAAGCAGTGGCTGCATAACCACTAAGCTGCCAGCCCTGCCCCTCACCTTTTGTGCGGAGCTCTTGGTTCACCCCACTCCACATGAAATTGTTGAATGGCCAGCATGGAATTGCTGCATGTTTTCTGTTCTTCCTGCCCATGTCATGCATGAGAGCATGCATTCCCCTGTAATCATCTGCAAAGCAATATGTTCAGGATGTTAAACGACTGACATCTTGACTGGAAATGGAAGTTAGCTGGGCAATTACCTGAATCCGCTCAGATTTGGCACATCCTTTTGTAGAGTAACTGTCAATTGTATTCTATTCCCAGCTGGAAGATGTAATTTCAGAATAGTATTGTTCTGGTAGCCTTTAAATTCTTACACAGTATTATTTAGGTAGCAGATGAAATACAATTGGATTATTTTAGAGCATCTGAACACCAAAGTGCTGGAGTACACCTTGTTAAACAGGCGCAGCTTCTTGTTTCGCGTCATTTGAATGTTTGCCTCTGTCAAGTATCATGTTTTGTCTATTCAAATGCTATGGCTAATGCACTGTTCTCTCCAGCTGGATGTTGTCTTGGAGACCAACCTGGCAACGATCCGCGTTCTGGAGGCAATCCAGAAGAAACTGTCGCGCTTGTCTGCGGAGGAGCAGGCCAAATTCCGGCTGGACAACACCCTGGGGGGCACCTCGGAGGTGATCCACCGCAAGGCTCTCCAGAGGATATATGCTGACAAAGCAGCTGACATCATCGATGGGCTTCGCAAGAACCCGTCCGTGGCTGTTCCCATTGTACTGAAAAGGTACTGATTGCCCCAGCGCCCTGCCCCAGGGTCCCTTCCAAAGGGTAACACACTGTATGCCGTCCAAATTTACGGAAAAGTGGCTAATTTCTGCCCCTAAGGAGTGTGACCTCCACAAGGCTGTAAATTTGCCCCCAAAGGTTGTGGCTGCCCCACCCCTGGAAGTGTTCAAGACCAGGCTGGGCAGGGCTTGGAGCAACATGGTCCTGTGGAAAGTGTCCCTGTCCATGGCAGGGGGTGGAACAAGATGATCTGTAAGGTCCCTTCCAAACCAAATCATTCCATGATTCTATTATTCTGTGAAACTTAGAAGTTCATTTATATTCTGGACAGCTGGTGTATTCCTTAATAATCACCTAGAGGGAGTTGCCCTCCTGAAACAAAATCCTTACAGCTCAGCTGGAAGGATATAGAGCTTTTGTTGTCTCGTCTTAAACTTTTTTCTTCCTTGGTGTCACCACTTTGTGTAAGATAAGGCAACTGTTGTCCCAGGGTTAAATGTGATCTCTTTCCAAATCCTATGGCTGTATGTGCCCAGATCACGGTGGCTCTGCTATCCTCAGATTCCCAGTCCTGTTTCTGTTGTCAGCCTCCCCTTCCTCAGCTAAAAGGGAGTGGATGCTGCAGCTCCTTGGGGAAGGCTGGGGAGATGTGTAAGCAGTACATACTCTTTTATCTCTGTGGAACTCTTGGTCCTGTGTTTTGGAGTTCTGGAGCTGGGGGTAGAAGCCTTCTCAGGATACCTGCAAAGTCCCAGTTTCCCTACCCTTCTTGGACTGAATCAGGGGTGCTGTGCTTGGGATGCTGAGTCAAGGTTCAGGAGTGCATTCCCAGGACACTCAGGTGTCCATGCTTTGTTCATTGTCCAAACTAAGCGGCCCCTGTTCCACAGGTGGAGCTATGTGACTTCCCGGGGACTTCTGAGAGAGCAGGGCCAGCTTTTTTGACTTCCCTGTCCCTTTATCCCCTCTCCCTGGGCTGCTTTGTTCCTACATGGTTTTACTTAGATGTGAAAGAAACCCAGAGTGGTTTCTCCAGAAGAGCGTGTCCGGGGTACCCCTCCTGGAAAGCTCCTTTCTGTGGAATATCTTTGATCCATGCCCATTTCATTGGGAGGTCAGCTCTTGTCAACACTCACCAAGAACCATGGGCCAAGGTTTTTCTTGTATGCTTATCTCTTAGCTCACCCTTGTTCTCTTGATCCAAGGTTAAAGATGAAAGAGGAAGAGTGGCGAGAAGCCCAGAGAGGATTTAATAAAGTCTGGCGAGAGCAGAATGAGAAGTATTACCTGAAATCCTTGGACCACCAGGGCATCAACTTCAAGCAGAATGATACCAAGGTCCTAAGGTCAAAGAGTCTCCTCAATGAGATTGAAAGCATCTATGATGAGGTGAGATGGTCACCAATTATTTCCTCCCCTCAAACTTATGTACTTTGCTCGTGCAGTTTCAGTTCCTGTTCCTCACAGCTTGATGCGGGAGGAAATGTGTTCCACCGGCAGAGCTTTTCTCTCTTGGGTGGTGGAGACGGATTGTTTAGGCTGATTTTTGTGTTGTTTCTCCTTTGTAGAGGCAAGAACAGGCTTCAGAAGACAATGCTGGAGTCCCCACAGGCCCACACCTCTCGCTAGCCTATGAAGACAAGCAGATCCTGGAAGATGCTGCCTCTCTCATCATCCACCACGTGAAGCGGCAGACAGGAATCCAGAAAGAGGACAAGTACAAAATCAAGCAGATCATGTATCACTTCATTCCAGACCTGCTGTTTGCTCAGCGAGGTGAACTCTCGGATGTGGAAGAGGAAGAAGAAGAGGAAATGGATGTGGACGAAGCTACTGGGGCTGCGAAAAAGCACAACGGCGTTGGGGGTAGTCCTCCCAAAACCAAGCTGATGTTCAACAACACGACGGCCCAGAAGCTGCGGGGCATGGATGAGGTCTACAACCTCTTCTACGTGAACAGCAACTGGTAC
The DNA here is from genome assembly GCA_013397815.1 of Aleadryas rufinucha. Taxonomy (NCBI): domain Eukaryota; kingdom Metazoa; phylum Chordata; class Aves; order Passeriformes; genus Aleadryas; species Aleadryas rufinucha. The sequence continues at coordinate 24,069 of VZTH01018993.1, forward strand.
ATCTTCATGAGGCTGCACCAGATCCTGTGCTTGCGGCTGCTGCGGATCTGCACCCAGGCCGAGCGGCAGATCGAGGAGGAGACGCGGGAACGGGAGTGGGAGAGGGAAGTGCTGGGCATAAAGCGAGACAAGAGTGACAGTCCTGCCATCCAGCTGCGACTGAAGGAGCCCAGTGAGTGACTTCTGGTGGGAGGCTGGGGGGGGAAAGGGGCTTCTGTTTGTGGTGTGGTGACAGGGCTTGTTTGGTGTCTTCAGGCACGTGACAGCAGTGACCCTTTAAGATGAGTTCTCTTTTATTATCCCTGGGGAGATGGGAAGATGTGGGGAACATGGGACTTGGAATAGCAAAAGGATAATATGCAGCAGTTATTTCATAAGAGCTTTCATTTTACACTTGCATATTTAAGTTATCCTCAAGTTCCCTGAGTAAAAGCTTTCAGAAATACAAAGCTCATGGAGGAGGCTAGAGCTAGAAAGCAAGGGATTATGAAAATACCTGTGGCCTTAAAAGGACTTATTTATGTCCATAAAATACAAGTTTAAGTAACTCTTAAGCTGAATTGGGTCACTTGAGGACCAAAACTCACAGCAGCCCTTCCTGGGGGTGGTGTGCTCATCTCTTCCCTTCTCTCCTGTTGCAGTGGACATCGATGTTGAGGATTATTACCCAGCCTTCCTGGACATGGTGCGCAACCTCCTGGATGGGAACATGGACTCGTCGCAGTACGAGGATTCGCTGCGCGAGATGTTCACCATCCACGCCTACATCGCCTTCACCATGGACAAGCTGATCCAGAGCATTGTCCGACAGGTGACTGCCAGCAGAGCGTGGGGACTGGGTGGGCCGGGGTGGAGAAAGGAGACAGGTGGTTTGCTGCAGTGAAAACCCAGGCTCACATTGCAGGCCATGTTGTGTGCCTAAAAGGGCAGTTTCAGGGGTAAACAGGTAAACTCAGGATGTTTCCTCACCCAGCTCTCTAACCCTCATAGCAGAGAAATGATAGAAGGTGATTTCTGATCTGTTTAAATTATTGAGAACACCCTCTAGAGTTCTGGTTGTTTTCCAAATGTTTTAGGATATAAGTATTCAAAGCATGACCAGAGCTAATCTTGCTTTAACTTTGGGGGGGAAAAAAAAAAGACATCTAAATAGTTCCTTTCCTTTCCATTAGTGCTGTAGGAATGCACAATTTTTAAAAAACCTTTTGTCTCTTTTATATGGCTGCTGGAGTAGCTCATTCTGGCTGTTAAACTCCAGTCCTTTTATTGGGTTGGTAGGAAGAATGTGTGAGCAAAGGAGAAATTCTTCTTGTGCCTTTTTGTAGCATAAAGAACAAAAACAGACACAAGGGGCTGGAAGTGGAATAATTTGAAAGGCCTTTCCTCTTTCAGAAGGGTAGAGCTGCTCTTTAGAAGCCTTTCAGTCCAGAGATTAACTGAATTCAGAAGACAGTTGGGAGACTTTTGATTTTTAAACTTACACAAAATGTGGATTTGATCTTAAACCTCCCACCCCTCTCCTCAGACACAGCAGCAGCCCCTTGGCGAGGAGAGGACACACTGTGTCACGGAGCTCTGGCCCTTCCTCCCCTGCTGCTGTTCACAATGTTCCCTGTGTGTAGTTTTTCTCTGAGTAACTGAGTGCTTTGCCACCTGCTAAGTTTGTTAAAGATATTGTAGGTTTTTCACATCGTAGCAGAGATCATCTGCAACTGGAAGAAGCTAAGGGTTTTTTTGCTTGAGCTCCCAAGCAATCCCATTGTTACATCCTTATTTTTTTCTTTTCTGATGGGGGTGTAGCAGCCTCCCTGACAAACACCTTCCCCCTGTTGTTGCTGTTTGCAGCTGCAGCACATCGTGAGTGATGAGATCTGTGTGCAGGTGACAGACCTGTACCTGTCGGAGAACAGCAATGGAGCCACGGGAGGTCTCCTCGCTTCCCAGTCTTCCCGTACGCTCCTGGAGGCCGCGTACCAGCGCAAAGCTGAGCAGCTCATGTCCGAGGAGAACTGCTTCAAGGTAAAGTCAGGGTCTGAACCACAGTGTAAAACCAGCAAGAGGTGAGGGGGATGCCTTTTAAGAAGGGAGAGGCACCAGTCCTTTAAAAAAGAGCCTTGTTTAGGCACCCAAAATTGAAGAAAATTAGCTCGATCCCAGCCAAAACCAGCGCACATGCCGCCAGCTTTTGGAACATGGGTTAATGCATCTGCAAGGGCTCCTCAGAAATGAAGTTTCAAGGAGGAATAAATTTCCTGGAACAGCAATGAATATCCCCTGTGCTTTACAGCAGCTTTGGGCTGTATCATACTGACTGCTTGGCTGCCACTGGTTTTAATTTGTTAGCTCAAACTCTTCCATTTCTCTGGTGTCTCAGTTTTGTCGACTGTTGGGAGATCTGCTACTACTGACTGGGCATTAAATCACTGCTGTCTGCATACATTGCTAATAAACCTGTGCTAATCAAATCCATACTTCCTTTTCTGAAGAGGAAGGAAGTGGTCAGGCCCTTTCTGAGCCAGAGAAGTACTTTGGATAAAAGCCTGAGTGTATAATACCTCTTCTCTTGCCCTCAAGTTGGGAGCTCAAGACGGTTTCCTTTAGAACTGCCAACTTGCTTCATTCTCCCTTTGCCCCAGTGGGAATGAAGGTGTTTGTTTCTATTTCAAACCTCTTCTTACTGAAGTTCCTTCTGCTTTTTCTTTATAGCTGATGTTCATTCAGAGCAGAGGTCAAGTTCAGTTAACCATTGAGCTGCTGGACACAGAAGAGGAAAACTCGGATGACCCTGTGGAAGCAGAGGTAAGGGCAGCTTGTCCAGAGAGCTGTGATGGTGAAGGTTGCAGTGGACCAGAGTGTCCAGCTGACTGGTGGTGTGGTCTGCTAGCACAAGACAAAGAAACATCAAGGGCATGCCATAAAGCTTCCAATGATGTGAGCAGGCAAATCCTTCTTGGTTTATTTTATATTAGAAAATACTCAAAACCACAAAAAGAAACATTGTGCCTGCCTTTTTGGGCATAAGATGCACAGAGCCTTCAGAAGTGGTGATGTGTTCTTCTGCGTGACTTCCAGCTCAGGCTCCTTAGCCCTCCCACGTTGTTTGGTGGGAGGGCAGTGGCTGATGTGTGCTCTGTGCTTGCTTCCAGCGCTGGTCGGACTATGTGGAGCGGTACGTCAACTCTGATTCTACCTCCCCGGAGCTCCGCGAGCACCTGGCCCAGAAACCTGTCTTCCTGCCCAGGTGAGTGGCCAGGCTGTGCTGGGAAAGGCCCTTAAAGCTCATCTCATTCCACCCCCTGCCATGTGCAGAGACACCTCCCACTAGACCAGGTTGTTCCAAGCCCTGTCCAACCTGGCCTTGAGACCCAGCTTTGTAGTGCCAGAGAGTGGGCGCCGATTCCAAGAGGGGTTCTCTGGTTTGCAGGAATCTGAGGCGGATCCGTAAGTGTCAGCGTGGTCGGGAGCAGCAGGAGAAGGAAGGGAAGGAGGGAAACAGTAAGAAGTCCATGGAGAACGTGGAGAGCCTGGACAAGCTGGAGTGTAAATTCAAGCTGAACTCCTACAAGATGGTGTACGTGATCAAATCGGAGGATTACATGTACAGGAGGACCGCGCTGCTGCGAGCTCAGCAGGTAGGAGCCAGCGAGAGAGTGGGGTGGGCTCCTGGTGTTTCCTGGGACCCAGGGGAAGGGAAGGAGGCATTGCCTCTCTCTGGCTGTTTGGGGAGAGGTAAAGGTTCGGGTTTATCCAAGATGAAAAGAGCTTGTGACTCCAGATGGGTGAAATTTAGGAGGATTGCACTGGAGGAAACCGATCCGGTCATCTGAATGCTTTGTCACTCTCCTTTTCTCATCTTATGGGAATATTTCCATCCACTTTTACTCATGTATTTAGATTTAGAAAACATTACTTGCCATGTTTCTTGCTGATGAGATACAGATAGTGGCTTTACATCATTAGTTGTGAAGTAATTCTCTTAAACTTTGCATCCACATCAGATGCGAGAGCATTTTATTGCAGTGTAGTGACTCTTTGAAATGCTGATACTGAGGATTTTGATTGAATTCAGTCTATCCCATTCAGCTGGCACAAACCTCAAGGAAATGTAAGCTTATAAGCAGGATAGTATGTGCCAGAGCTCTTCACAGAGAATCTGAACATAAACTCTTGAAGTGTTAAATATGTAGTGTGCAGCTTAGCCCTTGATTACTGGAATGCACTGAGGGCACCATAGAAGCTGCATTGGATTTTGGAAACAAATCTATTGGATTTAGCAGTTAACACCACAAAGCGGTCAGTCTCTTGGAGAAGAAACAAATAATAAAACCTGTAAGTTTTAATCTGGAGGTTTAATTATATTGGCTGTTTTCAGTTATGACTGTAGCCATAGCTTTATACCATCTGTCCTGGATTTTACATTCCTTAGGCAGATGCTCTTACCCAAAAATGTGCACAATTCTTCTCCTGATGTTTCTGTACAGCCAGAGCTTTTCAAGCCTGTTAGACCTGACCTGGGTCTTAATTTTCTGTAGCAGTTGTGTCCCCAATATGTGTAAAGCATGTTGAACTTGCACTTTCCTGGGACTTGTGCCCCTCTGTGGGGGGCTGGAGACAGACCCTAAGGGCTGGGAAGAGCAGGGCTTGCCTGGTCCTGGGTGCTAGAGGAGGAGGCAGCAGCATCTTTTGGGCAATGTGGAAGGGACTCGCCCTGAGCTAGGCATGCAGCTTTCAGGCTCCCACTGGATATGTTCCATGTCCCCAGCCTGTGAACTGCTGTATTAAACAAAGAGCATAAACCTTTTAGTATTTCTGAGCTCATTTCACCACTAATTTTCTTGGAGAGGAGACCCAGGGGACCTTCATCAGAGCTTTCCCTCTCTCATTAGTCCAGTGTTGTCTGCATTACAAATTCCCTCTGTATTTGATCCCCTTGGCTGTGTCAACCAGTAGCTAAGCTTTGTGTTATGCTGCAGTTTGGGGGCCAAAGCTGCCTTTTCCTAACACCTCTCCGTGTTTCTGTAGTCCCACGAAAGGGTGAGCAAGCGGCTGCACCAGCGATTCCAGGCCTGGGTGGACAAATGGACCAAGGAGCACGTGCCCCGCGAAATGGCAGCCGAGACAAACAAGTGGCTCATGGGTGAAGGGTTGGAGGGCTTGGTGCCCTGCACCACCACCTGTGACACAGAGACCCTGCACTTTGTCAGCATCAACAAGTACCGCGTCAAATACGGCACGATATTCAAGACACCCTAAGAGTCGCCCGGGGCGAGGGACGAGCCCGGGAGATGTGTGTGTGTGCGCGCATCCAGGGAAGGAGGAAGATGCCTTTCTCCCCGCACTGTGTATCTCCGTAACGTGGCCACTTGACTAGAGCGTGGCTGGTACAACCTGTCCCAGCAGGATTCCCTGCGGGGACGCGGATCTCCGCCCGGGGCTGCGGGCCGCCGGCCCTTTGTGGGCAGGAAGGACCCTTCTCTGAACTGAGCCATCCCAGAGAAACACAACGAGCTCGTACACACCAGCAGCGTTGAGGCTTTGACTCCCCCGAGGCCCTGAGCGGCGAGGGAGGAGAACAGGATGCTCTCCACCACCGGACCGCTTGGATGTGTCCCCAAAATCCCCAGGTGCCTGTCGCCACCGGATTCTTCTCTCTTTGCGGGCTCCGGCACGGGGCCACGGGGCAGCGGACCCTGGGTTCCTCTCGCTCCCTCCTCTCCCTCCCAGGCTGGACTCACCCTGTGCAGATCGGTCTGTCCTTTCTAGTGCCAGTGGAACTGTTTTATTTTTATTTTGGGTTTTTGGTTTTTTTTGTACCTGCTTGTTTACTAGTCTCTCCTAGTGCCATGCACCAGCTTTTCACACACATGTACGTACACACACACAGCAGAGAACAACACGATTTTAACATGTTCCCCTCCTTTTTTGTAAATAAATGTACAAATTGTCAATTTTTTGGTTTTTTTTTTTCTTTTTGGTTTGCTGTTTTGTTTTGTTTTTTTTTTTTAATTAAAGGAATTATGCTTGATGTGCTAGCATAACTGTACTAGCTTCTTGTGTACCATAGTACCAGGTGGCTTGAGAATTAGTACCGACAGACAGACCGATGGAGACATTTATTACACTTTTTACCAAAGGGAGTTATCATTGTAGTGCTTTTGTGTGGAAACTTTTTTCTCCTTTTTTTGTAAATAAAAAAAATAATGTCTTTGTTCTTAACTGGAGGAAGACACTCACTCACCCACAGCCCTGTTCCTGGTCTGAAAGGCAGTGTTGCAGCATGCAGGTTTTGGGGTGGGAAAGGGGAAGGAAGAGGGAGGTGTAATCCAACTCCTTTTAATAAGACTGGCAAGAAGAAACAGCAGAAGGCAGCATGTATGTGTGGGGGTTAAACAACTGAGGTATAAGCAGCCTGTAAGAGATATAAATATATAGTATATAATTTTAATTTTTTAAAAATTTTTGGCTTTTTTCCTGGTGGGTAATTTTTATCCACCTTGTCTTCCAGCTCCAAGGATCTTTGCTTTTGGGAAGTGTTGCTGAGCAACTTAGCTGGGGCTGATTGTGCTGATGTATTTTTCCCTTTCGGTGTTGGAGAAAACATCATGGGAAATACCAAACTAGTATTTGACAGGGCTGCTCTGCATGTGTGTGTGTGTGTGTGTGTGTGTGTGTGTGCGCAAGGGAAGGAGGAGGGAGTGGGGGGTCTTGGTGCATTTCACTCCTGAAATCCACATATGGGATATATATTTTTTTAAGTAGAGAAGTTTAATGCTGGCAGATATTTAAAACACGGGAAGACTCTGATTTTAAAAATAAAGAAGTCAGCACAGACTTTGTAAGCCACGACAGCCACCACTGCACTCTGTCTCCTCAAGGGAGGCAGCTTTCCTTGCAAAAAAACATGCAGCCAGTCCTACACACCTGGAATGGCTTCCATCATCCCTGGCTGAGAGCCACGAGCAGGGCTTTGCCACAGCTTCAAACTCTCCCAGGGACTTACTGTACTTTGAGACAGCAGGTTCATAGAATCACAGAATGGCCTGGGTTGGAAGGGACCTTTAATACCATCTAGTTCTAGGTTCTCTCCTCCTGCCACTGCAGTTCCTTCCCTTCCGTGGAGAGGCCGGGGAGCAGCGCTGGAGGGGGACCTGGAGCCGGGGTGGAAGTGCACGGCCCCGAGGGGCCTCTACTCATTGGCAGCCAATGCACAGCAGGCACGTCTGGCATGGGAGCCTCCTATGGAGAGAGGAAGAGAGAGGGAAGAGCCCAGCAGGGGATTTTCACACTTTCCAGCAATAAATCACCATCTCGTTCCTCCTCCTTTGCTGTAACCACGCAGGAAGGGGCTCTCATGTGTCCTCTTCCATTCCAAAGGTGTCATGCACGCTCTCCTATTATCTCCCCCTTTTTTTATTCTGGTGTATGCTCAAGGTGATCTGGAAGGGAAAATCTTGAGTGATTTACACTTCTGACTAGCTTGGAAATACCAGCTGCTGCTGCTTGGTGGGGTCTTATCTCAGGAGTCTGTGCCTGCATGTCATTGAGCCACGGGGGGCTGGTGCAGGTCCCTGGGACACACCGTGGGGAGAGCTCTGCCTCTGGTGCTCCATATGACGTCCCAGCTCTGCTCCCAGCCTGTACAACAGCAGAGGTTTGCTTTTTTAAGTTTTCTTTTATTTGATCTTGCTTTTTGTATTCTGTAACGTGATCCTCGGCCCACAACCCATGTGATTTCTACACCAATGTTGTAAACTTGACTGTAGCGCAGTATTTCCATTAAAACATCAGGGCTGAGCGTCGTGTACAGATTCTTCCTTCCCTTCCTGATGATGCACAATCACATTTTGGGGCGATTTGGAGGCCAAACCAGGACATGGAGAGGAGAGTGCAGGATTGCTTAGGCTGAGGGACAGCGATGAGGGGGCTTCTGCCTTCTCCTCACCCAGGGAACACTCAGGGTGGGACAAGAATCTTCTCCCAAACTTGACAAGCAAACACATCCCCCCCAGAAGCATCAGACACACAACCATGGTCACAAGGAGCTCTCAGCAGAAACGAGCAAGAAACTTGTCTCTTCCCTCATCAAATCTCCCTAAGGGCTTCTGGGCACACACCTCCAAGCACTCATCAAGGAAGAGCATCATCTCATGTCTTCACCACGGAGAGCTTGTGAGGACTCACACGCACAAAGAACCCTGAGACGAGCTCCAACCCCACCGGGGGCACAGCACCACTGAAACCTGGTACTCACGTGGGCCCGAAAGACTCTCCCACTTGAGCCGGCCTGAATTCCTGCACAACAGCCTCCTCGTACGGGATGCGCTGCGGAGTCTGGAAGCAGGAGAGCGATGCCGGTGGACAGCGATCCCCAAAAAGCCTGTGGTTGGAGATGGCCAGGACACATTAATAAGATCAGTCCCGCANCAGGGCGCTTTACTACTCAGTGATCTGTTAATATTATTGAGGGTGTTGGGTGGTGGCAGGGCGATTCAGCCGTGCTGTGAAAGCTCCCTGTATCACCCCTGGGCTAGTCCATGCGGGACTGATCTTATTAATGTGTCCTGGCCATCTCCAACCACAGGCTTTTTGGGGATCGCTGTCCACCGGCATCGCTCTCCTGCTTCCAGACTCCGCAGCGCATCCCGTACGAGGAGGCTGTTGTGCAGGAATTCAGGCCGGCTCAAGTGGGAGAGTCTTTCGGGCCCACGTGAGTACCAGGTTTCAGTGGTGCTGTGCCCCCGGTGGGGTTGGAGCTCATCTCAGGGTTCTTTGTGCATGTGAGTCCTCACAAGCTCTCCGTGGTGAAGACATGAGATGATGCTCTTCCTTGATGAGTGCTTGGAGGTGTGTGCCCAGAAGCCCTTAGGGAGATTTGATGAGGGAAGAGACAAGTTTCTTGCTCGTTTCTGCTGAGAGCTCCTTGTGACCATGGTTATGTGTCTGATGCTTCTGGGGGGGATGCGTTTGCTTGTCAAGTTTGGGAGAAGATTCTTGTCCCAGCAGTAGTCAGACAAGATGCCACTGACTGTTTCTCTGGGGTTCCAGAAGGGCACAGGTTAAATCAGGTGTGTGTATGGACAGGCAGCATCCTTGTGTGTGAATCCCATCAAACTCGTGGGCTGTCCACACTCTGCTTTTTCCATGGAGGCTCTAAGGAAGCATGCTTTCCCTCTGGAGAAGGTCACCCAGGGGACTGAGGGTGCTGCTTGCTCTCTTCCAGATGGGAGACATGCTGGTTTAAGGTGGAGCTGAGCATCCCCCTGGCATGGGCAGGGCGGGAAGTGCACTTCGTCTGGGAGAGCGATGGGGAGGGCATGGTGTGGCGAGATGCCCAGCCTGTCCAGGTATGGAGACGTGGATCAGGGGTGTGCCAGGTGCTCTGCTATGTACAGAGTGGTGACCTTTGGCACCCCTGCCACGTTCTGTGGTGGTGTGTGCAGGGGTCATGGTGCTGCTGGGGCAGCGGCAGCTTCTATTCCTGTTCTTGTGCCAACAATTATCTCACAGCATGTGGGACCAGCCCCTCTGTCCAGCTGGACTTTGGGACTTATCCTGCCCATCCAGCCTGCTATCATGGACCTCTGATGACATGTGCTGAATGTGCCATCTTCCTGTGCAGGGATTGACTAAGGAAGGTGAGAAGACCAGCTACATCCTGACAAGAAGCCTGAAGGAGTCAGAGCCCCACAGGTGGATGGTCAGCCGAGCCAGAGCCCCCCACTGCTGGGGTGCCTTGGTGTTGTCGGAAGCCAAGAGGCCGAGGACACACACATCCTTGTCTGTGTCCTGGTGCTTGTGGCCTGCTCCCTGATGGTTTCCTCTTGGTCCCCACAGCCTGACACTGTATGTGGAGCTGGCCTGCAATGGGCTCTTTGGTGCTGGCAAGGGCAGCATGATCGCCCCTCCGGACCCGGACAGGAGGGTCACCCTGAGCAAGGCTGAGCTGGTTGTCTTCAACAGAGATGTCTACGACCTGCTGGTGGATCTGGAAATACTGCTGGACATGGCTCAGGTCTGGGAGCTCCTCTTCCCTTCTCTCACCCTTTCCTCAACTTCATTGTATCTCCTCCTCCTGCTGTTCCATGACCTGAGGCCTTGGAGGAGAAAGTGTTTGCTGCTTCTGCTTTAGCACAATTGACACTGTCTGGACTCGATGATCCCTGTGAGTCCCTTCCAACTCAGGATATTCTAGAGTAGAAGAAAACTGAATTGAGAGAAGCCACGGGTGTTTTCTCAAGCACTTTCTGCTCCAAAGCAAGATGTGTTAACCACAGTCTCCTGGGATGGGCATATGTGGAACTTGGATTTGGAAGGCATGTGAGAAAAGGCATAAGGTTGTGTTTGTGAAGCAGAGACATGGTGTTTACCTGTTATGACTGCCTGAGATAGATGTTGAAAGGAGGTAGCAGGTTCTCCCGGAGGCAGGTGACATCTGAGCTGATACAGTGGCCAGAGTCATACTTTTATCCCTCCCAACCCCAGCTCCTCGGGGAGGAAAACCAGAGGAGTTTCCAGGCACTGTACACTGCCAACCAGATGGTTAATGTGTGTGACGTTACGGACCCCTCCACCTTCCCCGCTGCACGTGACCTGGCTGCAGCCATCTTCAGCCAGAGCAACGGCGAGAGCCAGCACACCATCCATGCCATGGGACACTGCCACATTGACTCTGGTGAGAGCAGCACAGCGCTCCCTCTCCTCTCACCTGGAGGCCAGGGTGTGCTGCCCAAGGGGAGAACAGGCTGCCCTTGGTCTCCAGGCACAGGGTGCCATGCCTTGAAAGAAGGGAATGGGACCTCTGTGCTGCCACACAGCTGGTTTGTCACCAAGGCAATGTGCGGATGTGGGTCTGGCTAGCTGTGCCCTTTGGAACACTGATGGGACTGGGAATGAGGGATGAATAACAGCCTGCTGTCTTCTACCTGTTGGGCTTCACCCCTCAATTTCCCATCCCAGGAGGGGTTTCAGAGGGGTTCCAGCTTTGTGAGGAGCTTGTGTTAGGTACTAACCATGGTGGGGCCATGCCTGTCCCTGCAGCCTGGCTGTGGCCATATGAGGAGACCATCCGTAAGTGCGCCCGGAGCTGGGTCACCGTGGTCCATCTGATGGAGCACAATCCAGAGCTCACCTTCGCCTGCTCCCAGGTGAGTGATCTCCCTCTGGACACCTCTCCTCTGCTCGTGGCATGTTGTTTCTCCAGCAGAAAGAGATGGGGGGATGATCAGAAGCGTTGCAGAGAGAAGGGACGGGGTGTGGGGTGGTGTGGGAGGAGCTGGGGCTGATCTCTGTTCTCTGGCAGGCACAGCAGTTCGAGTGGGTGCGGAGCTGGTACCCTGGGCTCTATGCGCGGATTCAGGACTTCGTGGCCAAGGGACAGTTCATTCCTGTTGGAGGCACCTGGGTGGAAATGGTGAGTAGCATGATGAGCCTGGCTTGCCACACCCTCCTTGTGCCGTCCTCTGGGACCGGGCCTGACGCTGCAGGGCAGAGCAGAGCCTTTGCTGAGCCTGTCTGGTTGGTGATGGTCTCCAGGCCTAGGAACAGCAGCTGTCTGAAGTGTCCAGCCTAGCAAAAATACAATCCCCCCAAATCAATCCCTGAGAAAGGAGCTTTGGACTCCCTAGTGTGTTCCTCCTTTTCCCCTCTGCTGAGCCCTGTTCAGGTTCTCCCCACGATCTGCCACGTCGGGTGGGTGGGAATGGGGGTCTTACAAGATCTCTCCTTCCCTGGTGCCTGGCTTTCCTCACTGACTCCCTGTGCCTTCCCCCCAGGATGGGAACCTGCCCAGCGGGGAGTCCATGGTGCGGCAGTTTCTCCAGGGACAGAGGTTCTTCCAGGAGCAGTTTGGCCGGATCTGCTCGGAGGTACTTGTTCTTTTCCATCACACCTTCCTTGCACACCATCTCCTTCTCCCCTTGCTCTGTGTGAGGTTGGGCTGACTTTGTGTGTGTCCCTCTCCCTCTGCTCCTGTCACCTGTGCTGCCAGTTCTGGCTGCCGGACACGTTTGGATACTCAGCCCAGCTGCCCCAGCTGATGCGTGGCTGTGGGATCCGGCGCTTCCTCACGCAGAAGCTCAGCTGGAACCTGGTGAACTCCTTCCCGGTGAGCTGTGCTTACCTTCTTCCCAGGGGATGGATGTGTGGGTGCTGAAGTCTTCTGCCAGGCTGGACCTGTTGGTTCCACAGTCCTTCAGCTCAGCTAACACAGGCTCTGCTTCCAGAAGCCAACAGGTTTTGGTGATAGTGTTGTCCTGTCAGGCTTTAGGAGAGAGGAAGGACATGGTGAGAGATCCCAGCCGGGCCCCTGGCCTAGGTATTCCTTCTGCTTCCAGACGGGAAGCTGTGACTTGTGAGCAGGTCCAACAGACAGCAAATCCAACCCCTGCCCTTGTGGCGTTCCCTGTTCCTGTCCTCTCCTTGAACTGATGCATTGGGGCATCCTGCACCTCCCTGGAGAAAAAGTGAAGGCCCAGTTTGAATCCTGAAGAGGCTCTGAAATGCCTGTCCCATGTGCACCACATTTTCCTTTCTCTCCCCTCCAGCATCACACCTTTTTCTGGGAAGGCATTGACGGTTCCCAAGTCCTGACCCATTTTCCCCCTGGTGATTCCTATGGGATGCACGGGCGAGTGGAGGAGGTGAGTGAGGTTGCCAGACCTGCACATGAAGGGCAGTGCCAGCCCCTTGAGGCCAGATCTGAGGCACCTGGGACAGGGCACTGCCTGGGAAGGGGGTGGGATATCTGCAGCATTGTTGGACAAAGGCTGTTGGGGTGCCTGACTCCGAGATGTGCCTGTGCCTGATTTAGGGCACTTTGGGCTGGGCAAGAAGAGCAAGACTGGGCTTTGCACCCTAAAGACTGACCTGGCTTTCTTGTGTGGAGCTGTGGGGTTGGGGCTGGGCGCCAGGGGATTGCAGCTTCCCAAAAATCCCTCCAGATGCTGAAAACGGTGAAGAACAATAAGGACAAAGGCCGTGTGAACCACAGCGCATTCCTCTTCGGCTTTGGAGATGGAGGAGGGGGACCCACGCAGAAGATGCTGGATAGGATGAAAAGAATGAGTAACACAGATGGGCTGCCCAGGTGAGGGGAGAACTCCCATCCTCTCTCCTGGCTGGGGCATTTGCTTTGAGCCAGGCCTGGCCTTCTGCAGTGCCAAAAGGAAGGGGGAAGGGCAGGGAGATGGGCAAGCAGAGGGCTGTGAAGGATTTTCAGGGAGTTGGAGTCTCTCCACCATCAAGACCTGAAAGAACAGGTCCACAGGGCAGCCATGGACTGCTTGTGACCCCTCAGCAGAGCCATGGGGTGAATGGCCAGCACAGCTGCTGTGCCTGGCAGTCAGCTCCTGCCTGGGGAATGCCCACAGGAGAGGGACAGGGTCACAGGGGAGCAGGAGAGGGGTAGGAGATGGGTGAAGGGAATACTTTGTCTGGTTGTGTTGCAGTTTCTGAGGCCTGTCACCTTTCCAGCCTGGATGCACCATTAGCCATGTCACAGGCTTCTCCCCAGCTCATCACTGTCTGTGTGTCTGTCCCACAGGGTGCAGATCTCCACTCCTGACCAACTCTTTTCTGTCTTGGAGAAGGAGTCATCCCAGCTGTGCACCTGGGTGGGAGAGCTCTTCCTCGAGCTGCACAATGGCACCTACACCACCCAGGCCCAGGTGAGGGTCCCACTCCCAGGCAAGGGGGCCGTGCAAACTCCTGGCACTTACCAGCAGCCAACCTTCCTGCACTGGAGCTGGGATTCTGCCGCTGGTGTGAGAGATCCACTCCCAGCTACCCATTTCCTGAGCATCTTCCTTCTGTCCTTAACTGGCACCAGATAAAGAAGGGGAATCGGGAATGTGAGCGAATTCTCCATGACGTGGAAGTGCTCAGCGCCCTGGCTGCGGCTCGGGACAGCGTGTTCCAGTACCCTGCCAGCCAGCTCCAGCGGCTCTGGAGGTGAGGGAGTGTAGGAGCACTGGTGGTCCTGGGGGAGAGTTCAGTACTGCAGCACTGTATGGACACAGCCCCTGCCATAAACTGCTCAGGAATCTACCTGGAAAGAATTTGCTGCTTTGCTTGATTCTCCTGTTGAAAGATAACTCCAAACCCTCATTACTCTGCTGTCTGGAAGCTTCATTTCCTACCAAAGCTTCTTCCTCCCGTTTTGACTTGTTTGAGCTTGTGCAACAACGTATCTGGTAGCCCTGAGGGATAAAAACAAATAGCTCTTACTGCCCATGGTTGTGGTTTACTAAGATGACAGTTGACAAGCTCTAACATAAAGAGATTTAAAGGGTGCTGTGGAAAAAATCCTTTTCTCTCAAGTGCTGGGTAATGGGGGAAGAGGGAACAGTTACTAAATTTGTGTGTCTTGCAAACAGGGCTCTTGTTTGAGAGAAGAGCTTGTTCTAAGCCAGCACAAATCCAGTTCTCTCTGCCTCTTCCTTCCCTGGTTTCTGCTCTCTGTTTTAGGTTATTGCTGCTCAACCAGTTCCACGATGTCCTGCCAGGCAGCTGTATCCAGCTCGTGGTTGAGGATGCCCTGCAGTACTACACAGGTGAGCAGGGAGTTTGGCTAGGAGGACACTCACCTGTGGGAGCACACTAGGTCCTGCACACTAGGTCCTGCCCAGTGGGGCTGCATCCTCTCATCTTCTGGACTGGCAGGGCCAGCCTCAGCAGGCATGTCTGAAATAGTGTTGAATTAACAGGGGAGCCAAGGGATTGAGAACCATCCCAATTTATTGACTTTCCTGCTTGCTGCTGGCATGCCAGGATAGACTCCCACCAGGGTTTGTTTCTGCCTGCCCAGGGGTGCTTGCAGGAGCTTCGTTAACCATAATTTTCCAGCTGAGCTGGCATAGCTCATTGTAATCTTGTAATAACAAAGTTCAGAATAATTATACACTTGAATTACTTACTAATAGATAATAATAATTAATGATAATTAGCAATTGTAGCTTGGAAGGAGATAAAGTGTGTGTACATTGCACGGGGAGTGCCAGAAGCTCTCTCAGATCCAGCTCAGGCCCTTTTGTTGCCCAGAGATCCGCAGGGCTGGTGCCCAGCTGCAGGAGGAAGCTGTGCAATCCCTGTGCAGGGATCTGCTGCAGCCCGAGGCACGGAGCACCCAGAGCACCCTCGTGCTGAACACGTTGCCCTGGGAACGCACCGAGGTGATCTCCAGGCCTGGGCCAGACGGAGCAGAGACTTTGGGTATGTCTGACGTGGGAGTAACTCTTGTATCAGAATTCCTTACAGGGGTAGAGACAGCTAACAGGGAAATACTCTGCCTCTCCCTGCCCTGGGGAGGGTTTTATTGATGGTTCAATTTGTTCTTTGGACAACTTGAAAGGGGATAAAGTCCCCTGAAGTATGTGTGAAGAAGAGGAGAGTATGGGAGGAGGTGGTAGATCTGACATGAGAGCAGCAGGGCAGCACAGTCATGTGGCTGAGGGTTCAGTCTGGGGCAAGGGTTGGAACAGAACCTCTTTGCTTTCCAGGTCTGGTGACAGTCCCCAGCATGGGCTATGCTCTAGTGCAGGAGCCATTTGTGCCTCCTCAGCCTGTGGCAGTGAGGAAACAGGTAAGTACAAGGCAGATTTCCTCAGGTCTGTGTTCCCCCTGTCAGAGGTTGTTTGAGGAGAAATCTAAGGAATCCACATACTAAGTTTGCAATGGAAGCACTCAGCACCTGCAGGTGTGGGTCTGTGACACCTGCTTCTGGCCTTTTCCCAAGGAGGATGGCTCCATTACCATGGAGAATGGGGTAATTGCTGTCTGCCTGGACACGATGGGGCACCTGACCTCGCTTCGGCTGCTGGACTCTGGGAGGTCTGTGTCACCCAGTTCCTGGCCCTGAGCTCCTCAAAACTCTCCCGGGACTTCTCACTGTACACCATTCTCCACTGCCAGTCCTTTTGATGCTGCTGGTCCTCTGTTCCACTTTATTTCAGAGAGTCAGTCCCAGATGGCTGCTATGCCAACCAGTTTGCACTCTTTGATGATGTTCCCCTCTACTGGGATGCCTGGGATGTGATGGATTATCACTTGGAAACCAGGTAGAGGAGCAGTGCATGCAGCACTTGGGTTTGGGCTTTGCCCTGAGATTCTTGCCTCCCTGTCAGTCCTAGCTGTAAGAGAGCATTCACTCTGGGGAAGTGAGTGCCTGCTGTGTGGGTGGCTGGATTGGGATTTGGGAACCTGGATGTAGCAGGCTGAGACTATCTCTGCCTTCATTCCTTTCTAGGAAGCCAGTGACAACGCTGCTGAAGCCTCTGGAAATCACCCTGGCTGGGGGCCTGCGGGGAAGTGTGAGGTTCTCCCTGCAGGTTGGGAAAAGCAGCACCTTAACCCAGGAGATCATCCTGGATGCCATGTGTCCATACCTCCGCTTCCTGACCCAGGTCTGGCCCCTGGCTGCTGTGTGATACTAAGATTCTATGCAGCTGGGAACTGGGGAGCTGAACCTTGTGCCTGAATTATATCCCCCCTCCCTGTTCTCTTCCCTGGAGTCCCCTGCTGCCTGTCCCTCTGCAGAAAGCAGCCCAAGGGTGGGAGTCCTGAGGGACAAGGGTGGAAGAGGGACTCACCAGTTCATCCATGTCGAGACTCTGGTGTGTTTTTGTTGTAGCTGACGTGGACTGGCTGCTGCACACCAGGACACAAGAAGTGCAGTCTCTGCCTGTCAGTCCCCCATGGTGACATCCTTCTGCTGCCACATTTAGGTTGAGTGGAAGGAGGCTCACAAGTTCCTGAAGGTGGAGTTCCCTGTGCAGGTCCGGAGCACAAACGCTACCTACGAGATCCAGTTCGGACACCTGCAGCGGCCAACGCACTGGAACACGTCCTGGGACTGGGCTCGGTTTGAGGTGAGGGGGAGCTGGTCTGGTCCCAGGGCCGAGCTGCTCCTGCTCTGGGCAGTAGCTCCGTGTGGTGAACACATCCCTTGGTACCTGCTGCAGGTGTGGGCTCACAAGTGGCTGGATCTCTCCGAGCATGGCTTTGGGGTAGCTCTGCTGAACGACTGCAAATACGGGGCATCAGCCCACAGGAACATCCTCAGCCTCTCCCTGTGAGTTAGGGATGGGTGAGGGGGAAGCTGCTGCAGGTACTCTGCCTTCTGAGGTTTCTCTTGGAAGTCAAGGCAACACCTGGTCCTAAATGACCTTTTTTAACAAGGAAGTAGTTTGGTGGGTGGCTGTTGTCTGAGAATTTGGCTGACTTACATTATCTTAGGCAATTAGAACTAATTCCTGTGACCTGTGCTCAAAGATAATTCAGGAGAGATCAGATTGAGATTTGTAGCGGGTAGCTTTTCTGTTGCTAACCAAAACATACCCCAGGAAGGGAGGCTTAAGGAGAGGAAAGGAACAGGAGTGTTAATGTTACGGGTGCATACCAAGCTAAAAGAAACTGTATTTCAGTTTGACTCTGTCAGCCACAATTTTCACAGGAAGACACCCCAGTTTTTTAGCTTCTGGAACTTTCCAGTGTCTGTTTGCTGTTGCACGTTTGTTTCCACTTCAGGCCCAGCCTCGAGGTAGCAAGGGGAGCAGTTGTCTTGTCACAGTGCTCTGGCTCTGCTCTGTGTGACAGTGGGTGCTGCCAAGACACCGCTCTCACTAACCTCATGTTGCCTTAGGCTGAGAGCACCCAAGTCCCCTGATTCCACGGCAGACATTGGGCACCACCAGTTCACCTATGCTGTGATGCCTCACCGGGGTGAGTGACAGGCAGAGCCGGGCCCCGTGGGGATAGGCAGGGTGGGAGATGCTCCAGTGAGCCTTGGGGTCAATGTGGCTCTGGCTGTGCACGTACAGAGGCTGGCTAGAGGTTCTTGTGCTGCAGGTTCCTTCCAGGAGGCCGGTGTGATTCAGCAAGCCTACAACTTGAATTTCCCCCTCCATGCCGTCCCAGCCAGCTGTGCCCAGTGCCCAGCCTGGAGTGCCTTTTCTGTCAGCTCCCCTGCCATCGTGCTGGAGACTGTCAAGCAGGCAGGTGCTGGGGTAGGGGAGGGGAGGGCAGAGGGGTTAAGGTACTGTTGTTGAGCAAGGCTTGCTCTTTGACCCACACCGAGTGGTGGTCAGGCTCAGCTGAACACAACAACTGTGTTGGAGAGGCTGTGCCTGTCTCATTTGTCTGAACTCCCCCAAAGGCTGAGGACAGACCTGGGGCTGTGATGGTTCGGCTCTACGAGGCCCATGGCAGCACGGTCACAGCCTGGCTCCAGACCTCCCTCCCCGTTAAGGAGGCGATGCTGTAAGTCCATGCCAGAGGGCTGGGGGTGCGTGGGGATGGAGATCAGTCCCTTCAGCCTTGTGCTTTGCTCCCCAGCTGTGACCTGCTGGAGCGTCCGGCTGCGCAGGGCCGCCTGGTGCTGGAGGAACGGGGCCTGAGGCTCTCCTTCACACCCTTCCACGTGCTCTCCGTCCTCCTGGTCCTGATCCACTGACCCCAAACATCACCTTTGCTGGTGCTGCAGCTGCCTGGGCCAACACTGTGAGCTCAAATCATAGACTGAGCTGTCCCCAGTCCCAAGAGTTGTGCAAGGCAGCGGTTCCAGGAAATGGCAGTGTCCCCAACTGTCGGAGAGCAGCGCTTGAACCACCCCACTCCTCAGGGAAGGAGGACAGCTGCCCACTGCCCAGCCAGGGTAGGTGGTCTTGAGTGAGTTCTGAGCTCACTAAAGTGTGGATGAAGGTGCAGACAAGCTGGTGGCCCTGCACAGGCTCTGCTCCAGCCCTAAGGGTTTGGGGAGCAGCAGCTTCCACAGTGACTCCTGTGTCTCAGCTTTCATCTTGTCTAGCAGTGAGTGTAAAAACACACTCCACTCCTTCCCTTCTCCCTCTGCCTGCCCCTTGCACTGCCCTTGCAGAAGAGGAAACACAAAAAATCAAGAGAATTACATAAAAACAAGCTCCAGCCTGTTTTCTTAACTTGTTTCCAGGTAACTGCACTGACCTGCCTCCTCCCAGGGGCTTTGCTGTAGTTGATCTTTTAGTGTCCACCAAAGCACGATCTCACTCCTGGGACTGGGGAGGAAGAGCTTACCTTTATTTTGGGGGGATGAGGTGGAGGGGAAGTCTGCTCCAGCCCCCATGGGGAAGAGGCTGGGCACAGAGGGATTTATCCTTAGCATGAAAAGGCATGCACAGTGATTTCTACACAAAATACTTTATTAGTCAGCTAAAAACAGTGATGGGATCAGCAGCTAGAAAGGGAAGAGGGTGAGGGAAGAGTCAGAGTCCAGCACAACACGTGGTCCTGGCCCTTCCTCCCCTCAAATGCCTATGGACAGCAGGAAAAAGCCCCATCACCAAGCTCAGCTTCTCCCTCCCACACTGGCAGGATGCAACAACAGCAAGTGTGAGCACAGGTACAGACCAGCTCCATTTTCCCCAGCACTAACCCAGGTCTGTGGCCAGGCCCTCCCTGAACTCCTCTTGGCCCCTTAAATGCCCCTCAGGAGGTGGCAGCGGGTGACACTCACACGGCAGGGGCTGCACCTGGAGAAGAGAGAGGGAAATGAGGAGTCAGAGGGCAAGGGGGTATCTGGCTCTGCCCCATGGGCTCCTCTCCTGCCTTTTGGCACCCCCTCAGTCCCCTTGCCACAAGGGAGCTCTCCCACAGCCCCCACCTGTGCATCAAAGCCACAGGGGCTGCCAGTCTCACCTCTGCCCCTGCGGGCAGATGTCCGGCGGCTTCTTCTGACGCTTAGAGGCACCTCAGGCTCAGGCAAGGCTGGAGCAGCAGTCACTTTCTTCCTCCTGCGAGCACGCCCCTTCCTTGGCCCGTCAGCCTCCTCTTCCTTCTCCTCCTCCCTCTCCTCTGACGTCGGGGGGTTCGCTGTAGCCCTGCGGCGCTGTTTCAAGGCACGTGGGGTGACCTGCGTGGGCATCAGAGCTGCAGCTTAGCAGCAGAAGTGTCCTTGGAGCACCAAGACGAGAAACTCCATGTAGGATCATCACCATGAATTCACGAGCAGCCTGAGCAAGGCACAGGGAACAGGACAGCCAGACACAGCCACAAAGCTGCTCACCTTGGGGGTCGGTGCCTCAGGGTCTGCCTTCAGCTGAGGGCTCTTCTTGCGGGGCGTCTTGCGGGGTCTCTGCCCTGCGTGAGAGGATGTGCCCAGGTCAGGTGGGGTGAGAAGGGGATAAGGCAGAGCCTGCACCCCAAGGGACAGGCCATGGCACAGGGACCTTGCAGGGATGCTGTCCTGCGTGAGGTGAGGAACTGCAGGATGAAAAACCATCCAACAGCTGCACCCAGGCAGGTTGGGGTGCTGGTACAAAGCCCTGGGGACAAATGGGTTCTGTCCCTTGGTGCCAATGACTGTCACAGGCCTGTCAGCACCCCAGAGAAAATAGCTTTGCTCCTGCCTGTGCCCTTGTGGTGCACAGCAAGAAGAGGGTTTCCCTGTCTCCAGCCCTCCCGGAGCAAGAGTGGGTCCCACAGGAAGGGGAGAGGAAACTCACCTTTGGGAGCCATTGGGCCAGGCTCTCCCTGTAAGGAAGGGACAGAGCATTGACTGGGGTGCAGTCATTCTGCAGGCAGCAGCAGCAGAACCCCTTCCCCTTCTCCTGCAGCCATTGCAGCGATAGGGAAACAGCCACATTTCCCTGGGAAGGCAGGGGAGTCGGGCTTGCTCTGCCTGTCCTGTGCCTTGGAGACTCTGCCATCAATCCCTGTACCTTTAAGGCCCCAAACACAGGGCACAGGAGGGAAGAACAGGGCTGCCAGACCACCCAAACCCCCCATTCCCTCCATCTGCTCCAGACTGCTCACCATCCATTAGCTGACTGCCCACCACACAGGAGGTCCTTGTCACCTCCATGCCCAGCAGCTTGATGGAGAGGGAGACCCCCAGCCACACAGTGTAATGGGAGTCTCAGCAAGCAGAAAACAGGCCAGTGTCCCCTTGGAGGAGTGGTTTGGGGACCCCCAGCTCCAGACAGCAGCCCCAGGCTCCTACCTGGAACCATATGGTCCTGCCACTGCGGTCACGCAGGGAGCTCATGCCAGGCACCAAGTAACACTGCAGCCAGTTCTTGAAGGCAGCATAGTTATCCGAGTGCTGAGGGTCAAAGAGCTGCTTCTCTGAGAGGGGAGGCAGGGAAAGGACAGAATCAGAGCAGAAGCCGTGATCACCATGTCAGGGTTCCCCTCCCAAACCTTCTGATGCTGAGAATGCAAAGCCCCGGCCTCCCTTCCAGCCCCATCCCCCAGCTGCCTGTCCTGTCCCCTCACCTGCCATGATGACCTCCATGGGCACGGTGTGGCACAGCTCCAGCAGATCTGGGTTCTCTTGCCTCAGCTT
This sequence comes from Aleadryas rufinucha, assembly GCA_013397815.1. Taxonomy (NCBI): domain Eukaryota; kingdom Metazoa; phylum Chordata; class Aves; order Passeriformes; genus Aleadryas; species Aleadryas rufinucha. The sequence goes on from VZTH01018993.1 coordinate 45,382, forward strand.
CACCTTCTTGCTCAGTGTCAGGGAAGGATCCTGCAGGGATTGAGAAGGGCAGAGAAGTCACCTGCCAGCTACTTCTGCCTCCTCAGGTTCTCTCCTCTCATCTTCTTCCCCATCTCTTGCACTCCAGAGGATGAGCTGCCACACTCTCCACACATGACAGCCCTGAGTTCACCACAGAGTAGGCGTCCAACTTAGCTACAAAGACATGAAAGAGGGCTAACACACACAAACACCAGCAGCAGGTCACGTAGCTTGTTTTCAGGCTTCTTTAAAATAGCCACTTCCTCTCCCCTGAGGCCACAAGATCAGCCTTGGGCTTTACTGCAGCCTTGCCCTTGGAAGATTTTAAGCTTAAAAGGTGTTTGTTTCCCTCACCTCTTTCTCTTCGCCCACCCCAAAAACACTTCTAGACTTCCTTAGGGCAGAAGACTGGCAGAGCCACGGGCAACCAAACCCCTGCTTATGGCATCTGTCTGGAAACCTGCTGCTTTCTGAGCCTGTGAAAGCACCTGGTATTCCCCACCTTCTTCCTCCTCTCCTGCTCCTGATCCTTCAGAGCCTCCAGCACGGTCCGAGCTTTTTCAAAGGGAGGGATCTTCAACCTGAGAGAGTTACATACAAGCCTGAAGCCTCGGTTCTCGCACTTCCAGTGTCTACCAGGTGAGGAGGCAGAGTTGGCTTAGCCAAGGAGCTGTCAAGCTCCAGTAAACTCTTAGAGACTAAACCTCCATGGCAGGTCAGTGGGTGCTCAACCCACCTTACCTGTACAGGATCTCAGCACGCAGGTAATTCCCAATTCCATTGAAATACTTCTGGTTTAAGAGAACCTCACAGATGGGCTTGTCAAAAGCCCTGTCATCCAGGTTCTTCAGCACATTCCCCCTGCAAGAGAGCACGGGGCATCAAGAGTCACCTGGACATGTCTGTGCAGGAAAAGCAGCCAAAACCAAGCAGGGGGCATTCCTCAGGACGCTAACCTGAAAGCCTGGTACTCGGAGACGACGCAGGGCCCACGTTCCGGCTGCCAGGCGTCCCCCAGGCGCCAGGACCCGAAGCGCCGGGGGTCGACGAAGCAGAGGGCGCGCGGGGGGCTCTCGCGGGTGAGGAAGCGGAGGTGGGCATGGCGGGGCAGCTCGGCGGCGGGGCACAGCCGGAACGACCCCGACATGCCGAAGCGGAACACGAGGTCCTGCGGGGGGGTGGCGGCGGCGGGGTCCAGCGCGCTCAGCGTCAGCCGCAGCTCCTTGCCCCGGGCAATGGCCGAGATGCGGTAGGCCTCGCTGCGGAAGGGCACCTCCGGGCCGCGGCCCACCGCCGAGCGTTCCACGCCGCCCGCGAACACCAGCCCTCCGCACGCCCCGTTGATGAAGCGCCCGGCCAGGTGCAACTCCGGGCACTCGGGCATGGTCGCGGCTGCACTGCCCGGCCCGAGCCCGCCGCCGCCGCCAGTAGCCACGGCCCGCCTCCATTGGCTGCGCGGCAGACGGTGCGCGCTCCCATTGGCTGCGCGGCAGACGGTGCGCGCTCCCATTGGCTGCGCCGTGGGCGGTGCGCGCTCCCATTGGCTGCGCCGTGGGCGGTGCGCCCTCCCATTGGCTGCGCCGTGGGCGGTGCGCGCTCCCATTGGCTGCGCGGTGATACCGGAGGTTGCTGTCCCGCCGCGGGGACATGTCGCACAACGCGGGGGTAGAGCGGGACACGGCTCAGCTTTGTCACCGGGACTTTATTGGAGCTGCCCCGAGGACCCCCGGAAACCCGGAGGGCAGGGAAACGTCCTCTTCCCCAGCCAGGAGCACCAGTGCGGGCCCCCAGTTGTGTCGCAACCTCCTGCCGTGGCCTTTTCTGGCTCCTCAGAGAAGGGTGTTCATCAGGGTCTGGGCCTGCTTCAGCTCTGCGGAGACAGGACGGAGACGTGGGGGAGCTGCTGGTATTGCAGCATCCCTTCCAGCATCCCCTTCCCAGCATGCTTCCCACAGCATCTCCCGCTGCAGAATCCCCCACGGAGGTTCCTGCTGCCATCCCTCCCGGTGCCTCACCTGCCAGCAGCACCCGGAACTTGCTGGCCGAGAGCGTCACAGGGACAGCAGTCATCTTCTCACACTCTCTGTCCCGCACGTTGAAGGTCAGGTGCACCACGGGCTCATTGACCTCCTGCAGCTCGCTGGAGCTGAGGGTGTAATCCACCCGCCAGCGCACTGAGCCCAGCTGGCTCACTAGGATGGGCAGTGGGATGGTGTGAGCACCCCCACTCACTCCGGCAGGGTGACTGACATTGACCCCCACACCCCTATTAAGACACAACACCCCACTCACATCGCAGGCTGCAGGCCCTGAGCCTGTCCTGGAGGGAGCTCTGCTTCTCCTCATAGGAACGGCACAACCCACTGGCATGCTCTGCTCATGAGGGGAGACAAGAGAAGAACCCCTCTGCTCACACCAGACCTGCAGCTGCCAAACCCCACCAAAGCACCTGAGGAGCCCCCAGGGACTGATGGCACAGAAGGGAGGTGATAAAAGACGGCACAGCAGCCAGACTGCCCTCCATGTGGGTGTGAAGAAGGCAGGACTGGGAACTGTCACGAACATCCCACCAGGTCTGGCTCATGGTGTCACTCCGAGGGCTTCCCCTACCTTTGGGCAGCCCCAGCTGCTGCAGCTCACTTGATAGAGACTCACTGTCTACATTGTGCTTGGCTGCACTGGAGAGGATGAAGCCAAGGACAGCTATGGTCGCTTTCACATCCCCCGACTCTGCAGATGGGAGTGGGGGTGAGCTCTGCCACCTTAGGAAGGCATCCCCAGGCGGATCGCTGCCCATCCCTGGAGCACAGCGCCATCGGGGGATCCTGGTAAGGACAGCAGTGCTCACCTAACTTTGCATCTGAGGTCAGCTTCAGGATCTTGTCATACTGTGGGAGAGCAGAGCATCACAGTAAACACCAGATAACACACTCACTACCAGTGTTAACACTAGCAATTCTTACGTAAATTTTAATACTAATAAAATTTACTATGCATATTATTATTACTAGTAGAAGCCGCTAGCGTTCTTAACGCTGAGGCTTGCATGAAGAACACAAGATTAATTAAGGTTGCCGATTATGCCATTCTAGTGTTGAAACACTTGACTTCCACTGCGGTAGCCCTACACTTACCTCGATGGCCTCCCCCAGCAGGTCCCGCAGCACCTGGGCGCAGATCAACTTCAGCTTCACCGAGGACTGCGGGGGAGAAGGAGGGTGAGCAGCAGGCCCGGAGCAGGCGGGGGTCAGGCAGAGGGACGCGGGGGGCGCGGGCACTTAACTATTTTGGCCAGGGTGCTGATCTCGGCCAGCACCCAGTCGGGGCAGTCCAAGTCCCCGCAGAAGCGGAACCGCTGCGGGAGAAGAGGCGGTCAGAGCCCGCCGCGGGCACGGCGCACCCTCCCCGCTCCCCGCCGCCAACCCCCCTCCCCACCATGTCGCCGCCGCTCCCAAGTCCGCGGTGCTACCGCAGAGTCCGCCTTTGCGACCCGGAACCACTCCCAGGCGGGCTGCCGGCTACGCCCCTGCCCGCCCCCTGCCCCGAGCGCCGATGGGGCGCGGCGGTAGGGGCTCTGCGGGGGCCTTTAGGCCGGGACGCGGGCACGAGAGAGGGTCGGGGAAGGGGACGGGGGTCTCGGGAGCAGGACCTGGGCCACCGCGGACCCTTCAAGCGCCCCCGGCTCCGCCCACCTGGGCGCCTCGCCCTCCCCTGACACGCGGACGCACAGGTTCCAAGCCCCGCCAATCCCGGCCCGCCTTTCTCCGCCCTGTCCAATCACAGCCGCCCTTTCACTCCGGCCGCGGTCCCGCCAAGCTCAGACGGCTCAACCGCCGCCCGGCCCCCCAGCCCAGCCCCGCGCCCCCGTTCGCCTGAGGCGCCGCTCCCGCCGCCGCCGCCGCTGTGGGAGCCGGCAGAGCCATGGCCCCGCTGCCGCAGCCCCGGCAGGTGCTGTTGGGGCCCGGGAAGGCCGGGAGGGAGCTCTCCTAGGGAAAAGGGGACAGGGCGGGGAGCGGGCGGGATCGGCCCCCGCAGCGGCGGCGGCGGCGGGAGCGGGGCCTGAGGGGACAGCGGGGGGTGGCGGAGCCGAGCGCGGCGGGAACGGGCGGGCTGGGATGGGCGGGGCCGGGGCGGCCTCGGGCTGTGATTGGCTGGGCGG
>VZTH01018994.1:0-28536 GCA_013397815.1 Aleadryas rufinucha
AGCCGCGATCCTAGGCAGCATTAATGGCAAATTTTTTAGATGTGAAAAACAGGTTACACACTCCAGAAATTCTCTGCCCAAGAAAACTCTTTGCACATATTTATCAAAGACATTGTTAATTTATAGAGATAAGATAAGCAGCCATCCAGAAAATATTATAGGAAGTATTGCTACTATTCTCCATATGGTAGGGACATTTAATAATACTCAGTCATATTTTTCCATTATTCTGATGGACTATGAGGAAGAACTTTTCAATTTAAAAAAAAATAAAATGTATTTTGTCACTCTTTTTAAAGTTAATTCATTAAGAGTTAAATTTATGAAGCATATTGTCTGTAAAAACAGAGATAGACGAGTATGAAATCACATGTCAGCCACAGACCTAAATTAAGTGTGGACAGACAGCAATAATTCTGATTATGAACTTAATAATCTTCTAAAATATTTTTTAAATGGCAGACAAATCAAAAGGATGTAATTTTAGCTTATCAGCAACCAACAGCAGCACGATAGCTAAATTTAGCTATATGAATGCTAGTCCTGCTGCAAGTTTATAGTGCTTAAAGTTAATCATAAGACCTTGCAGCTGTATAATGTGGAGAACTATTCCTCAGAGGAGAGCAACAAAAAATATTCTTTTCAAGCAGTGTGACAAACATTGCAGGTTTTAAAATAAGACTTAACATAAGGGCCTGTCATATGCAACCTGCATGTTTGGCACCTAGACTTTTCTGGCCCTTCCCATCATCTAAAAAGGATGAGTGCTCACATTTTCCAAGATCATGAGGTTTTAGCTGGCAAATGACTCTATACTGAAACTAATTTCAAGTCATTTTAATGTATAATTAACAATGCCCACTCAAGCGTTCATATGCTTGTGATATCCAAATCCCCCAATAAGGTCTTGATCTTAGGTTTCTTCAGCTGACAGAAGAAACTCTTCCACTGGCTCTGCTGTATTTGGTCAGAAATCCAAATCAATAGGAAGGAAAGCATAGGAAAATTTCTGTAGGTCATGCATCTCTAGGACAATTTTTACATTTTTCTTATGCAGAAAAAAAATCCATAGAATTTAAGAGTAGTGTTTTATTCAGCTGTGTTTGTAAGGGGAAAATGTCTATCTGGCAACTGTGAGCAACTCAGGGTCCTTCCATGGTTACAGCACTGGAGGTATGTTGGCTATTACAAATCTAACAAATGCCAGAGGAATTTTGTGATGGATTTTCATTCTTACGTAGAAAATTCTTTACAAGTAGCATATAAGGAAGCTTCATGAAGCACAGTGTAAGCCCTGAAAGCTAGCAATTTTGTTGAAGGCAAGTGACATGACTAAGGCAGGGAAGACTGAATGTCAGACTTGGACTCAGAACTCAATCAACAATTTTTCCACCTACGAAGTGCTGAGCGACTGAATCAAGCCATGCTTCCACTGCAACAGCACTTGTGCTTCATTTTCAACCAAACTGAAAGGCAACAAACATCTCTGGAAGATTAGAGAGCTTATGCACCTGTGGTGGATTAATCTTGACTGGCAGCCAGGCACTCCCACAGCCACTTTCTTATTCCCATTCAAAAAAATGGAGGAAGAAAAAACATAAAAAGACCCGTGGGTCAAGATGAAGATTTGGAGGTCAGCATCACAGGCAAAATAGACTTGACTATAGGAAAATTAAATTATTTTATTTCTCATTAAAATAGATTTGGATAGTGAGAAACAGACAAAGCCTGAATACCTTCCTTTCCCCCTCTTTTTCCCAGGCTCGACTTCATTCCTTCATTCTCAGCTCCAGGTGGATAATGGCAGTTGTGGTCAGTCCATAAGATCTCCTGGTGATCCTTCCTCTCACTTTTCCCCTGCTGCAATGTGGGTCCTTCCCACAGGCTGCAGTCCATCCTTCCCAGTGATGTGAATTATATGAATAGAAACCTTTTTTCAGTCAAATATGGTACAGAGAAAAATAGAGGAAAATGGAAAAAAAAAAATAGAAATCCTGATATTTAGTTGCATGGGTCATCCTGACCTTGCAGGAAGTAGTGATGGGAGAGAAAACTCGATGATAAATATAGCTGAGAGAATGAAAGCCTGGGGAATGAACTCAGAATTGTGAGAAGCAGAATACAGGGTAGAGAAGGAGGCAGTGGGTGACACTTGAGCTAGCTGGACACAACATTCACCCAAAAAACAACTGTTCTTGAAGTGGTCTTCTGTGTGAAGAAGGAACTGGCAGCCATTTGAGGAAGTGTCAGTGACAAATTCAATCCCTTAGATAAAGCAGTAAAGCACTTCAGAAGAGAAAGATTAATAGGTCATGGTGAGAAAAACAGAGGCGCCACTGATGCTGAATTTTAGTTTAGTCAAGTGTGCTCACACAAATGGTTGCATGAGGAGTTTCAGCAAGGGCTTTATGTGAGATGAATGTTAGATTTCTGCAATTAGGAGTACCTTCTCCTTTGTCTGTGCATGTCTCCCCTCCTTTTACTTTCTTTTCTATTTGATATAATAACAAATTAGATGAAAATCAGTTCTTTCCCTTTTCCAAATTGTAAAAAAGACATTATTTTCTTATTTTTCATACAAAAAGTAAGAAATTAATGCAATATCTTCAAACTAACATTCTTGTGGTTTTTCTTCCCATTATTCTGTTTTGGCTTGTCAGTTTACTCTACAGCTACAATTTCCTGGCTTAGGGTTCATCTCCTACTCTGGTTGGACTTTTGTGCAGAAGAACATGAGCACTGAACTGGAAAACCAATATCAGATATATAGTCAGCAAACTTCCTCTAACCCAAAAAAGCCACTGTGTTGGTCTTCCAAAACATTTCTACATTCAAAACATGTAAACAGTATCTAACAATTGTATTCTCCAAACAATGGAGTAGTTCTTTAGTGGAGTTTAGTTAGTGTATATGTTGCACTCCCTCTAACTCATACACAGCTTTCAGTGAAGAAGGAAAGGACTTAAGGCTACTTTGTGTAAGACTAGAAATAAAAGTGTGTCTTCTGTTACATGCTTTGACACATATATCTATAGCCAGGTATGTTCATCACAAGGCTACAAGAATTAGTCATTTTAATCAATTAACTTTTCAGACAATGAAGATAACAGGCCCACAGCAAATAATCAAAGTTATTAAAAGTGATATTCTTTGACCGAAAAGATTAAGAGACCTTCAAAAAACTGGCATTCAGTAATGTTTTTCACAAAAATGCACTTGACACATTTTTCAGTCACAATTATCAAGAGAAAACCACATTTACATGTTCAGTATGTGATGAATCATATCTTTTATTACCTCCAAACAGTATAAATTGTTATTGCTGTTTATTCAGTGCAATTCTAATCTCTTTTTCATGGCAAAACATTTATAATATGCTTTATAAATATTTTGTAATGCCAGGTATTGCCTGACGTGTCAAAATGCTCAGTAAGTGTAATATGATGCCTTCCTTAAAAATTGTTTTGTAAATACTATGGGCTCTATGAAGACACACAAAATGTAGATATCAAGCTGTTTAGCAAATATCTATTTTTATTGCTCTTTAGCAATTAAATATTTTGAAAAGGCTTGTAGGTATTTCTGATAAAGTTTAAATTTCTATGATAGCTAATTGCTTTCCTGATACTTTCCTGATTTCAGTAATTTTAAGAACTAAATTTAATTTGTTAGATAATTCCAAACAATTAAATGTATGTTCAATTTCAGGACCAAAATCAGTAGCCTTAAATGTCTGTCCTGAACATTGAAAATCTTAACGCATCATAAGATATATACCATCATTGATATAGTCAAATGGAAGTTGTGAGATGGGCAGTGTTAAATGGAAAAGCATATGAGTGATTTTAAATAGTGTTCTGGAACTTAATTTAGAAAGCTTCTGATTTTTTATTATAATTATTTTTAGCATCCTCTCATTTACTTCCTGCTTCCTTCAATCTGGGAATGCAATCTTTTCTAAAGAAAGCTCATCACAAGCAACAATTAGTTTATGTAGGATCTTGAACAATTAAGCTATTGCTGGCCTACAGCTACAGTGCTCTAATTCCAGATACACTCACATGATGGTACTATAATTAAAAACAGAGAGGATAGAGTGTAAAAATAACACATAGTCACACTATAAAACATGTCTTCAGTAGCTACTGAAGAGGTACACGTTTATAATCACAGCAAATTAATAAGAATCTAAAAATAGTTGTGCTTGTTTTCTGTGCATTACGCATTGCACATCACTAATAAATTATTTTCACACTGTGTTACAGGTCACTGATAAATTAGCTATAAACATTCTGTCCTCCTGAATAGATTAGTTTATCATTAGCTACATGAATGCTTTTCCACGACTCTTAATCAGGAGTTAAGAAAACTATTCTCAGGAGTTATCACATCTAATCCAATGTATTGAATCAGTGCTACAAAATCATTATAAAATAAATACGTTCTTGCTGTTTATTATTTTAATGGGATTAATTGATCTATTACAAAATTTCATTATACAGAAGATTATAGTGAGTGTTTTATTCTTGTACATCATAGTCCAAAATTAGAGTGTAAATGAAACCATAGCAAAAAAAAAGACATTTTCTAAATTATTCCCCTTGACACAATTGAAAAGTCCTTTAAAATGCTAAAGCTAGAGTTTATACTAAAATAAGAAGCATAGAGGTCTTTTACAAAGACCATAAAAGCTACTAAAAAGATTTACTGTAGTGGGCTGTAAGTCCAGATAAAATGTAGAAGGGTGATCGCATGTATCACATTCATGTTGTTTCACTTAGCAGCACCTCCAATGATTAGATACCTCATGTCTCCTTCTTTTCCACTGAGCAATGACCATTAATCAGGCTGTCATTACTACTGGGTTTCAATCTTCCTGGCTGCCCTCATGGACAAAGAATTTTTTCTTCAGAAGCTATAGATGATTCTCAAAAAAAATGTTATACTGATAAACTTTGAAGGAAGTAGCATGTTTTGTGAAAATTTTGCCTAGAAAGGAATATAGGTATTGTCTGAAAGTAGATTTCTGGTGTGGGATCTAACAGAATTTTCCTGCCACTTCATCATCCCTGCAGAACTGAAACAAAATGTTTCATTCAAGAGTGACAGCGTTTCTTTCAAACTTCTTCTCTGGACTCAGGTCTACCTGTCTTAAGAGAAAGAGCTTTTTAAATTTCCAGTGGACTAGAAATAATTGAATAACTAGCTTTTTTCCTTCATTTGAATCATTGCCTGTCCCTCTATAACACACAGTACCAGAGCATCACAAAAAACGCATCAAAATCCAAGGCCTGCAAGCAGACACGGTCCTCTGGGCTGCTCTGTTATACCCCGATTTCTGGCAGCAAAAGAACAAGACCATTTTTGACTTATAACTACAGTATTAAATTACAAAGTTTTGAGATAATTATCTATATGGGTTATATGAGCTGAAAACTGAGTTGAGATTAAGATTTTCTCAGGCTGAGGAGATTAGATCTTTGATAGCAAATGAAAACATTCGTCTGATAAGTGTCTCTGCGCCAATCATCTCATAATTAACAAAATTGCCATAGTTTTTCTATAAAGAACAAGTTAAACATATCAGAATAGCTGCAGACTTTGAATGGCATGAAGATATATTCCACTTTAAAATGAAAATTGAGATTCTAGCACACAAACCATATGATTTTCTTTAAAGTCAAAAGGCACACAGATAAACTAAAGAGGAAGGGAAACTAAAGATCACCTCTACACATGCAGAAAAACAGGAGCTCCTCCCTTCCTATCTTTCCTATTTCTCTCTTACTCTTTCCTGCTATTTGACCCCTTGCTTTTTGGAAAAATAAATATCCTACTTAGTCATATGTAAAACTCATTTCATATTGTCTTGTAAGAAGGTATCAACCAAAAGCAATCAGTTGTATATCACAGTTAAACAGAAATATTTTTTACTGTTATTAAGGTGCCTTTTGAATTATTTTTTGTAATTGGCACAACTCTCTGAAAATCTCAAAACCAAGTTATAATTATGTTATAATTATTGCCAAAAAGAGGAGGTAGACAAAAGGAATAGGTAGCTCTGCAGACATCTAAGTCCAGATAAGCGAGTATATCCAGAAATGAAAGAATTCAGGCCAAAATAACTTCAGCAAACTCTCCCCAGAGAGGAGCCCAAATTACTTCTTGCTCTGAAACTATTTCTTGTTCATGCAACAGACACGAGAACTTTAAAAAGTGTCAAAATGAAAAGTTTAGTTATTGTTTCTTTTTCATATTGCCTTGAGTAGTAAAAAATCCTATTAAAATTCTTGGTGTTGCTGAGCTCAAAGAGATAGGACTTCAAATCAAGCCAACTATTCTGGCAGTTAGTAAAAATTGGGTTCAAAATGGCAACTAATTATAAGAATTTCAACTGAGCATTTTTTTCAACTCGACTTCGAAACATTGCTTTAGGCTGGTGAGACATTTACCTAGCAATTTATCTAGCAAAATGGAGATAAGGTGATAAGAAGTAGGACATGGGCTTGGCACTGGAAACCTCATGACTATAGCCAATTTCCCAGTGGTGGGTTAACCAAAATATAAACCTGGAGCTGGACAAAACTAGTTTTAGAATTAACAAGGAGAATGAACACATAGTATCTAACAAATATAAATGGCACCATTGTGCCATTCATAGCAAATTCAGGCATCACATGCAGCTGCACACCAGTGAAGAAAGCGCAAAGGTGTGAAAGCCCAACAGCAAGCATTTCAAATTACTCCAGGTGGACCCTATAATGAGAAAGAAGAAACTGATAACATGAACATTTTTTTTCAATGACCAAAGCAGCAGGTGAATATGGAGCATAACACCATGATGAGGGATAGAAACTAAGAATATGCATAACAGTTTTAATTGATTTTTCCCTTGAATTTTTTTGCAATAATTACAAATAATTTTGGCTAACAATTTGATTAATAATTATTCTTTAATTAGACTTCTAAGATTTCATTTTTACTAACAATAAATCCTTCCTTTATATGTAGGTGTGCTATCTTTTTGCCCATAAACAGGATTTTAATAATTATATTGTACACAGTCTTCTTTTGAAGCAAGCTACTCATTCAGATGATGCAGATAAATTCAAGGAAATATTAGAAAAGCCTCCGAGTTTTTTAAGCTGCCACACCACATTATGGATGTATACATTTATTCATAGCAATATATCAGATTTCACCTGACTGACAGACACAAAGTAGGCCCTTCTGTGGGTAAACTTCCAATTCCATCTTCTTTGCAAATTATAGCTCTTTTAAAAAATAACAGTTTTACAGAGTTCAAGTACCAGGTTATTTTGTGTAAAGGTATAAAGTTCTGTATAGTGTATTTTAGGCTGAAATTATTCATAAGTTTACATATAGGGGAAATTGGTAGAAATCACTCAGTCCTTGTCTGAATGGCACTGTCTAAAAATATTTTATTCTCTCTTTTCTTCAATCTAACAAAAGAAAGTAAGTTTTTGTAATAAAACTGTTTCATTATTCCTTGAATGCATTTCAGAAATGCTGAGTAAGGTTTGTTTCTAACTGGTACAAGTTCAGGATCTCATAATCAGGCCCATAGAGCCCATTGCAATATCCAATGGTCAGCAAACCAGCCTTCAAATGGTTTTAGATTTATAACAAGAACGAGTATTACATTATTCGGATATGACTGGAGCAAAGTTCCTAAGCAATTCTTAATGTGCAGTAAGTGACAGGTCAGCTCTTTTTTTGGAAGAAAAGAACTACCATTCCAACTGTTCCACTGTGCAAGAATGGGAGCAGAGGGTAAGATAATTCCATTTCTGCTCCTCCTGGAAAAAAAAAACAAAAACAAAACAAACATTATTTTTAACACGGTTTCTGTTTCATTAATTGGATTTAGCTGGATTGAAATGTGAACCCTGAAAGTGTCTAACCCCCATAAAGAACTTAACCACACATTAAGTTAAAAAATCAGCCTGAAGCTCAAGAAGCCAGACACACAGCTGGACACATACTTTCTTTTACTGGAAGGAAGAATATTCTGAGTCTACATCAAAATCCCTAGTGATGTCTTTTGCAGAGGGCCCAGAAAAGTTTGCATATCTGAGGAAGAGAAACAATCTGGAGCAGAGTTAGCTGTCTGCAAATTTTTAATAGAAATACATTTGCCAAGAATCTCTGATGTGAGTGTGGCAAAGGCAGCAACACATGAAGAGAAATGTTCCTGCAGCTGGAGCAGACCCACTATTTAAAACATGCAATGCCCTTACATTTGACAGGCAACAAAATCAAGATCCTAAGTTTGTGTATGCAAGTGCACAATTTCTTTTGCCTGGACTAATGCAACTCCTAAAGTGCATGCTCAGTACTACTTTTGTTTGAATTAATATTTTTACATTAAAAAGTGAGAGTACTCTGGTACAAAATGGAAAAATACCCATTCACTCTCAAGAAAGAAAAATCCTAGAGATATTCAGGAATGTTAGCAATTTAACCATTTTATCTTCTTTAAAGGCCAGCAGTACAATCTCAGTATCAGGCTTCAATCCTGGTATACACTAACATATCCACACACTCAAATATCATTAAAACTTTCAAAATATTTCCTTTCTAAGACATTACAGTAATATGTTCTAGATAGTCTATTCCTAATATGGGATGAAGTGAGTAGAAGAGCATGTCTGGTAATTGTTATGGTTGCTTTGTTGTAAGCTGTTTGCAAATTTATCACAAAACACTATCGATGGTAAATGTTCTGCAGAACTGCTATCCTTAACCAAAAATGTGTGAGGATGCACAGGGATCAAAAAAAATTTCAAAGCTTAACATTTGTCCTTTGGCACTGTGCAGCTCTGAGAATTTGTACTTTACTCCAAATTTGTATTTCCAACTTCTCAGTTCCAACTTCTCTGAGAAAAGACTGTCTCTATCCATGCTCAGTTCCACCTGTCTTACTAATTTCCCCCTTTTTTTTCAGCAAGGGCTATGTATCCTACCTTTCACCTTTCCGCCCTTTATGTGTCTGTACATCAGTTAGCCTTCAGTCTACCATAGGCCTACATAAGTTGCCTATGCACAATCTTAAAAGCAATGCCTTTATCTCCGCAGCACCTGAGAGGCACTGAACACTCTTTGACCTGCCCTGACCTATGTCCCAGTCAGAAAACGGTCTAATAAGAAAATATATCCATCTAAACACAGTTGGCAAAATTCTTGGCTTCCTGGGAGTTTCAGCTAATACACATTTATGTGGAGGGAGGTAAAATGGAGTGGGTGCTTTTGCATCAAGAAAGGCGAAAGAAGGGGATGTTGAATTTCCTGTAAGAAAGGGATAAAGAAGGGGAAGAATCTTGTGAGAAAAAAGGGAGCAGTACTTTAAAGGAAAGGAGGGACATAGATATGGGTAAGATATTGTGGGAGGAGATACTCCTGCAGATAGGGAATACACCAGCCATGCTTGTTGTGTGCTCTTTTCTCCAGGAAGAGAAAACAGCAGCTTTACATTGTTGCTTTTTCACTTTGCAAAAGAAAAAAATACATTTTAAAAGGTTTCCCAAACGTTTTGGGGCCTCAGGCCTAAACTGTATTATCATTTCTCTCCTATAAGTGTCAAGTGTAGAAGACATGCTGCTCAAACTGTGCTTCAGATCTTTAATCGCCAGTCCTACTTATGCTGCACAGATGAAATACCTCTTATTTCAAAACTTTGCATTTCCCAAGGTTCAGTAAAAAGACAGCATCTGTACAATAAAAGACTGTTTCTCTGGCCTCTTGCAAATAGCAACAGGAAAATATAGCCTTTGGAAAATTTTAGGACAGAGGCCTTTTTAAGAGCTTGAAAGAGTGTCAGTGGCCTTATTTTTCATGTTGCAGAATCCACAAGAGCTCTGCCAGGGTGGCAGAGCAGTGCTGCATCTAAACCTTCACTGTGACATGTAATCAGTAGTTACAGGCACTGGGATTTCTCTTTGCTTCTGAGCTTTCTACAGCACTACAAGTAATGAGAAAAAGTTAATGAAATGAAAGCACTTTTTTGTTGACTTTTTTTTTTCACTATTATTTAAATCCAAAACAGATTTGGAGTGAGGTATGCAGGTTCCTCCCAGTGTAGAATAAATTCTGTTATTCTGCCTCTTAGGAGAAGACAGAAGAAGGGAGTTAACACAAATATACATCCTTCAAAGTGTAAGTGATATGGCAAAACTTCTCCTATTTCTCTGCACTCAGGAAGGACACACCAGCTGGCTTTGAAGTGTCAGCAGGATTAGAAGACAGCAGTGTGCCCTTGCTTCCTGATAAAGAATAAGCTTAACCAGCACAGGACTTCATATCCAAGCAGCAAGGGCAGCACATACTTTTCTGAGCTGTTTGTTCAAATACCATTGTTGATAAATAAACCAAGCATGTTTGAAAGCTATCAGTGAAAATTTCTCAGGCCATTGATGTTCTCCAGTATAACCTTTGAGCGTCAATGCAAAATTAGTAGGGACACAGCTGTCTGCCTACTACACTGCTCCATGATTGATAAAATTAATCTGTGAACATCTTGTACATACTCATCCTACTCTTGTAATCTGTTCATAAAAACACCTTCACAACTGATACTCAGGATGATTCCTGGCTACAAGAAAGATGGAGAGGGTTTTTTACAAAGGCATGTAGTGACAGGACAAGGGGTAATAGACTCAAACTAAAAGAGAGTAGGTTTAGACTGAGTATTAGGAGGAAGCTCTTTGTTTTGAGGTTGTTCAGAGAAGCTGTGTATGCCCCATCCCTGAAAGTTCTCAAGGACACGTTGGATGGGTCTTTGAGCAACCTAGTCTACTTTTCCACACTGGTTCCTCACTGAATATTAAAAATAGGGAATAATTTATCAAGTCTGAATTTATATCCTTCTGTAATTACAGTGGCCGTAGGAAAAGAAAATCCCATTTTAAAAATACCTGTTACATTCTTCAAACTCAGTTGATTGATACAGAGTTTACATGAACTCCAGGACAAAATTTGACACAACAGAATCAGAATGTAACATTTTGATCAATTTCTCTACTTTATGGTTTTATACTCTTTTTCTATGGTTCAAGGAGAAAAGAGACATTATTAAAACTCACAGTTTATACAGAAGCATGTAGCAGTCAAACTAAAATTATATTTTAATACAACCCAGTTTTGCTTTGTGACATAAATACAAAAATCAGTGACACAGCTTCCCATGACCACCACCAAAAGCAGATACCATCATACCATCCTCCTTGTTTGCAAAAGATCTTTAAGACTTCTGCCCCTCACATTCAAATTCCATAAGTAAATTTCTTTCTCTTCTCTCCCACAAATAAATTTTTTTCAATGCCCACCTTATATTTCCTTCTCATGCATAGAAATACATGCACTAGCAAAAAAAAAATTCAAAAGTGAGAGTAGGTATGGCCTCAAAAATATTTTTCCTACTTGCATTCCAACAATAAGCCTTTTGAAGTTCACTTACTCTAATATGTTGCGGTAAGAAAAATGAAAAACCTCTTCAAACTCTAAACCAGATGTTTGCCTTCTACTCTCATTTAAGAAGGAATTGGACCCTTAAATTTCTCTAGGATTTTTACTTGCATTAAATTTTTCTGAAATCAGTTGTATTGGAGAAGAAATTTATAAGGATAATTTTAAGTCTTGAATGCTCTGATTCTTAGACTCCATTAAAAATTTTGCAGAAAACCTTTATCATCAGCACTCCTGTCAAGGGCAATTTTAACAGCATCAAAGAAGTAATGGAGAGCAGCAGAAATCACCATCCGTAATTCATCCTGAGTGAGAAAACCCTGCCTTTTTGTAGTATTTTGATTCCCATTAAGAGGCTATATTCATTATTTAATTACAAGCATTAAAACAGGTAAGTCTGGGTTAAAGCAACAATTCTCTCCAACAGCTCATTCATATTCAGGCAAAGATAACAGTATGCAGCAACACTTCTCACTTCACACAGGAAAATGAAATAATGACCTCTTTTTTTCTCACCTCTTAACCTCTATAGATGGGAAGACTGTAGGGGTCCAAATAAGGAACTGAAATTGGGTTTGGAGTAGTGAAGAATGACAGCTGCCCACCCCCCCACCTGCTAGGAGATGGAAATGTACAAGACAGGAACAAAGACCTATATTCTAAGCAACACTGGGAGGTGGTCCCCAGGGGAGTTAGACTGACAAAGTTATGACCTAATTAAAGAACATCTCCTGCACGTTGTCATTGTTCCTGCAAGTCTAGGACAAAATACTTCTTTCCATAATGTCCGTATGAAGACTGGAGACAAGATACAGTGTTGTATTAACATCATGTCATGACTCTAAGGTATATGTGTGTAAGACCAAAACACAGCTCCCAAGATCACCTTGCATTTAGTTGGTTTCAAAAGGATATACCTGAACTTTGAAAACTGTTGTGTTAGTTACTTTGTATTAGCATACCAAATTTAAATGAAATAATGTTAAACTAATTTTCCTGTTAAGCTCTGTGGAAATGTTGTGCCATAGGTGTTGTTTTGCTTAGAAACTCAGGTATTAGAGATGAACAGTGAAATGAGGAGCTACTGCAAAGCTGTAGTTCCACTGTCACAATAAAACTTTGTAATACGGCACTGTAAACAACTGAACCTCTGCTTCCTATGCCTATTTCTCTCTTTCTTTAGTTCAGCAAAGTCCATTGTGTGGCTGCAGTGTGAACCACATAAGATATCTGACCCAGATCATATTAAACCAGGAGGAAAAAGTTTCACTGACAATGAAGTCACTAGTACTAAATGAAAAACCACGCCTTTTAATAGCAGATGAATGTAAGCATGCCAAGCCCATCAAGTGTAGTTGCTGTACCCACATTGCTAATTAAGATATGCCTTCTTCAGTGTGAAGTCTGCCATGTAGCTCATCATTGCATCTGTAATACTTGTCAGTATCTAATTTGTTTCATTTGCACTGTACAGTCACAGTAAGTAATGCATATTGACAGGGATTTTTCACTTCTCTCTACTGCTCTTTCTCCAGAAGATTTTTATGTATAGTTTTTTGAGCACCAGGACAACAAAAGCAAAGAACCTAAAACAGTCTTCAGACATTTTTCCCTTCAGGAACCATCAGGATTTTGTAAAAATTGACAGGAACCAATGAACTATACAGGTTTTAGACTTTTTTTTAACAGTAAAGTGAACTCTAGAAAAGTTTTTACTAATCAATAGAATTGAACATTAGATGTCATATATAATTTCTTTGAGAAAAACAAAACGTGCTAGCCAATTGTGGAGTAATTTTTCCTTAAGAAGAATTTTCTTCCAACAGTCCAATGAGCTGAGATGTCAATAAATGTCAATATGACCCTCCAATATGATTTGCACCATGTCTGGCATGAAGTTAAAATAAAAATTGTCCATAATAAAGACAGTAAAAAAGAGGCATTTCCTATTTTCACCAGTGGGGTGATAAATTCTTTTCTCACTCTCAATCAATTATAAAAGCTCAGAAATAGTAGGTCACATTTTAAAATTTGCTATTAAGGGATCTTTAACTTTTTAGATGAAAACAAAATTAAGCACACTTAGCTGGAAGAATTCTCTACTATCAAACTATACTAATTGTAGTGATATATCCTCACCTACAACTCCAAAATGAGAGTAGATGTAGAGTTAAGTAGATGGGCTTCTGATGTCAGAGAAGACCAGGCAAAGATTCACCTGCATGAGGAAAGAGTAGAATACTCCGTAAGTTATCTAGATAATGGTGGAGTGAGTTGGGGGTGACCTTTGGATACCAGAAATAGAGGGAAGGGTAGGATTGAATCCAAGTAAACAATAACTGAACAAGCATTTTTCAAGTTTACACAATAAGATCCATAAGACTAGGCAAAAGGGCACAAGGACATTTTGCTCTTAAATAATACAGGAGTAGATATAGTTGAACTTGGAGATAATTATGCAAAGTGAAAGAAATTTTCTAGAAAATTGGAAACACCAAAATACTAGGTACTCATGCATGTCAAAAAGCATATGTAGGCAAAACAACTTCATGGACTATTAAATACAGTGTCATAGATGCCATCCTTTTTTAAGAAAACCTCTAAGCTTTCAAATATCAAAAGCTGGAAAAGGGATTGCCTTCATCTTATATACTTTACTTAAATATATATTAGTTGTCACAACCAGGAACAGGTTTCTGACCTAGAAGGACTTCTCACTTCACCAAAGCAAACATTCTTATGTTTTACTACTTTTTTTTTTCCATACCGTTTTTGACAGAAACTCATTTGACCATCAGAAAATTAACTCACAGTCGTACATCTTTACTACCTGGTTTATCCAACTGAATGTATAATCAAAGTGGTTGTATTAGGAACATCTTGCTATTTTGTCAAAGATCCAGCATGGTATTAAGAAAGAAACCAATAGTTACTTATGTAAATACAATGCAGATGGCTCCCTATTGATGAACAATACCTTTCAGAGAATAATGAGTTTGTCTGGTGCCAATTAATGTTCAGCACATGCTGTTCCCTTTGTCAACATTTCATGTACTCCAGAGGAAACTAAATGAAAGTTATCTTACGGTAGGTGATCACTGTACAGGCACAAAAACACTCACATGGTGTCCATATGGACCACACATAATGCTTTGTGAAATCTGTATGATTATGGCTTACATACACATGAACCTTAGTCCTCTGTCTGGGCATTGTTGAGAGATCATTAGCAAAATACTTGTCTCTAAGAAAATCAGAATAATTTGTCATATTACATTTATGTCATTCTGGTTTGCTTGGTTTTGGAGAGTATTGCAAAAACCTATATTGCCTGCATCTTTCAGCGGAATTAAAGATCAAGCATGAAGCCCTATATAAACTGGAAGTGGATATTCAAGACGCTATAAAAGCCTCACTGATACATCTTCTTCAAAGCTCATTAATTTTATTATGATAAACACTGAATGTGAAGTTCTCAAAAGAACCCTACACAGCTAAACCCAAGCAAGCAGAGCTGGAAGACACCTGCAAAAAGCACTTTCTCCATTCCCCTGTGTAAAGGACCATCTCTGTCATTTGCACATACAGTCAAGGTGGTATGAAGTCTTGCTAATCCAGGAAAGGAATAAGGTTTTCAAGGTATTTTAAGGCCTTGCCTCTGAATTTTCCTTTTCTAAATTTGTTTTAATGCTAGTCCAAGTTCAAATTACATTTAAATTTTGTTTTAATTGTAAAATTTAAAATATCTTTGACCAGATAATTTCAATCACAACCTTATTTACACAAAAATCAGTATAGCACACATAAAATGTATAAGAATCATATCTGAGAAAATCTTTTCATTTACATAGTCTTTATCTTGGATAAAATCTATCTGAGAAGTACATTTTTCATTTGGGGTTCCACATAAGTAAATAGTATGTACCCCATAAAGTCATTATAGGGGAAGAGGGAAAAAGAATCAAGTCACAGATGACAGAATTAGTGTCTTATTTTCTCAAATACTGCTTCTGAGAAGTAAATAAATAGAGTATTCCAGGCTCTGATACAAAACTCTGAACTATTAGGCTCTGCAGCTGGTAACCTAGGCCAGGTTAACCTAACCTAAAAGTTAGCTTAGGACTCATCAACAGAAGTGTCTTAGTTCAGGCAAGGAGTGCACTTCTGACAGTCATCTGGACATCAGTCATGTATCAGAGCTCTGGGAGCTTAAGCTTCAATCTTCCGGATGACGTTCATCTGGAACCTGTGATCCAGGGTCAAACCAAGTGCTCTCTAGTCACCAGTGGGCATTTGGCCCAGTGGAGCAGACTACAGCGAGCCTGAAGTTAAGGAAAATTGTGAAATTTATATTTGTAAAATAGTTCCTCATCACTACTTCATTCTGCACATCTGCTCCTACTAGTCTGTACTACTTGTTAATATAGACCTTAGCTTTAAAATTTCTACATTGTATAAAGTGCTTGTAAATTCAGCAAATTGAAATATTCTTTCTTGAGAATGCACATTCCCCTCATTTTCTAAGGAAATGTCATCTATAATAATTTAAAGTAGAAGCTGACTTTCTCTAGAAGATTCCCAGCTACAGCATTGACTTACAAGAAAAATCAGCCTACTTTCAGAAGAGGCCCCAAGCTTTGCTTTGAATCTGATATTTAATTCACTATGGATCAATGAGAAAAAAAAACAGGCTTCGCATACTAAATTGTAATCTATATTATAGAGGAGTAGTTGTCTTCCAAGAATGATGCTGTGTTGTTTTATTTCCTAAGGAAGGAGTACCTGCAGGTTCCAATGGCAAATTTCCTTCCTGCATATTTAACATCTGCTAGCTTAGCTTATAGAAATAGATAAATAACTAGTCCAGAGACAAAAAAAAAAAAAGGAAAAAGCAAACAAAACAAGGAGCAAGCAAACAAATAAATTTAAATATCATAAATTGCTTGTTTCGTCACTCCAATTTAGTGCAAAATGCCAAAGTGTTGGACCAAGGAAGGCAAAGAAAATTCTTCCCAAACACAGTCTTTGAGTTTTATCAGGGTTTGGTTTGGTTTTTTTTATGCTGCGTATTTGCCATTCATAAGCACAGAATTTTTTAGACTCATATTCTTCAACTTGTTGTCCACCTCACTTCAAACCTGAGAGCTGTTGCTACTAAACAGAACACCCAGAGCCTCATTTAGGCAATTTCCAGCACATGCTGTGAGGAGCACACCACCTGCTGCTACTTCTGCTTCTATTACTCTCCTGCAAACACCACCTTTGGTGCCAGGAGGACTGAACAAGAGAGGGACAATATAGGGATGTCTATAATTGAAGTTCTCACATCTTCTTTCTTTCTTCTCTGTTGTCCACATCATCTCTGTTCTGTTCCCATCAGCACTGATTTTTAGTTTATAAGCTTCTGTGAGCTACAGCTCATTTTTTCAGACTCTCTTAGAGTAGACATACCCAAACATATATATTTGTTCCCTGTATAAATCAGTTTAAAAACAAAGTAAACAGAAGACCAGCTGACCGATGATCTATTAGAAAAGGACAGAAACAGAGACCTTCACACTAGATTTGTCATTTTTCTCCATTTATGCTATTAAGGAGTTTCATGGCCAAAATGAGCCACTTTTCCTTATCTTATTGGTTTCTGGCTAAAGATGTGCTAATCATTGAAATAAATGAGCCAAAGAAGGGTATGTCTGTATAAATAATTTTAATTGTTTCTAATTATCTTATAGTAATTAGACAATTAATTAGAAGCACAACAGACTATAGGACACCATCCAGAGGATCCTTGGATGAACCTTGCCTGGTTCACTGCCCTAAAGAAATCATCTTGTGCCTTCTGCACTCTCATAGCTAGCACTGCTGTGCAAACTTTATCAGCAGCTTCCTTGTCCCCAAGGCAATTGCCCCATTTGGCCAGGTGACAGGATGTCCCTGGAGGCCCCAAACCAGAACTAGCATATTTTCGACTGAGGGAACCTTCTTAGAATTCCAGTGTCTTAACTGGCACTTTTTGTAAAGCAAATATAGAAATCCTACATTTTTAGTTTCTTTTATTTTGTCCTGGTCCTTGCAGCGAGAGACTGTTGACTTGTTTTGACTTCCAGGTCTGTGCTAACTAAGAGGGAAAAGTTGAAATGAAATTTATTGCTCTGCCCTCACTGTAATTTCTGCCTTAATGCCATCTATGATAATGCAGTTTTGTTTTCACTTGGTTTTGCTGACACAAGATTCTCTCATCACTAATTTTTTTTTTGAGGCTAAAGTTTCTCTTTGCTCCACTACCCACGGAAGAACAAGCTAATCCTCTTGACTCACTGTGGTGAGACATGCTTTGCACAGAAAAAGGTTGCATGGGCCCAATACATAGAGGTTTTGTCCAGCTGAGGTCTCTGGAGCTATGCTTATGTTCTCATTATTTAAGCACTTTGGGAGCAGGACCACATAGGTGCCCATTCAGAGATCTATTTAAATAGCAGCAGAACTGAGCACAGGCTCTTGTGGCTACATGCTACTAAACAGTCCATAGCTCACAAACATCCACACTGGTTAAATATCAGCATGGTCTCTAACACAAACTTGACTCATGTAAACTACTGCTCTTTCAGATTATGTTTGGACATTGTCTGGATGTGCTTTACATGTCAGAAACTATTCCTAAAGATGTGTGACAGTTGTGTTTGGGAAGGGGGAAAGTCTGACCAATGTGAGACAGAACATAAACTCAGAGCTAAAACACAACTTCTGTTCTGCTTTATTTAGAAGTAGTCAGTAGATCAGCTTCAGCAAATTCAAAACAGCCTGTTGGGCTGTTGATCTATAAAGTACTCAAGATCCTTATACCAGAAGGTGAAGAAATTTCCTATAAAATTCAAGTGTCAACTCTACAGATGAACCCTCCTAGAGGCTGGAGAGTCAGAGTGGATGACTGCTCCCAAGACATGAGCTGGTGCTGAAGGATGCAGAATAATAACTTCTGTTAGTGTAGTCTAGAAGAAATCTGTTTCAGATCAGGAATTCATGTCCTCTGTACAGAGAGTTATCCTGAACTAGACACCTCATGACACTTAGCGTAACAGAACAGAGTACAGTCTGGCATTTGGGGTTTAGTAGGTGACAGTGACAGTGAGGCTTCAACAGCAATATTTTATAATAAACAGAAATTGCCTCCAAGAGGTGAAGGTTTATATCAACAGTTTTTATTTGCTGACAGTTCGCTGGGTCAGTACTTTGTGCAGTATAACAACACCAACTCAATTAACTTCTACATTACTGAGATGGTAGCTGGAAAATTTTTAGTCCTTAGCTATTTTTGTTCTAATTCGCAAAAGATATTTACAGTGTCTTGATAGTAAAATGAAGAACATTTCAGTCTGCACTGCTGTTGTGCACTGCACGTGTCCATCAGCTGCACATACTTTACATGCAATTGGGCACATACTCGGTGTGCTGCTGGACCCACCTGCAGAGACATTAACTTTCTGATTTAAAACTCCATTGATCTATAATCATTGAAGCTCTATGAGTAGTTGGGGTTTTTAATAAATACCAGTACAACATGAAATAGTCTGAACATTTTAATAAAAAAGGTATAATTGCTTTTCTATGTTACTTGGCTGAGTTTCCAGCTGAGACACTGAAAATATGAAAACTCTTTTGGATCTTTTGCCGGATCTTGCTTTATTCCCCAGCAGGTTTGGGCATATAGATTGATTATACTGCTTAGCTGTTTGCCTAGTTAAAAACAGACCAGTATTTCCATTAGGGACATCCCTTTACAAAATCCTCACACAATATAGTAACCTTCAGTATTTCTTCCGTTTCTGTTCATTGGCAATCTATGAACAACAACAATATAAATCCACCAGAAGTACAGTGATCTCCAGTACCTGAATCAGGGACAACAAAATGTAATTACATGTAGGAGACTACACGAAGTGTCCTTTACTTTTGTTTCTTTTTATGGATGTAATTTCTGATGCTTTTGCTTGCTAAAGTTCTCATGAAATAGACTCTGGAGCTCTATGAAGGCAATTAGTACAAGACACAGGAAAGTTATCTTTAGAGCTGCATATTGATTTTTTTTTTACCTCATAGTAATAATCCCAACATTTTGTAGCCTTATAGATCTAATCATTATAATATTTCTTAGTTATTTATACTGTGTGGTCATAAGAATAAATATGAAGAGCTTCTTTCAATCTTCAGCAGTTTTAGTACATGATACTAAATATATCCTAGCCTGTTGTAAATTCCATCTTGGAGCTTTCTTATAGTTGAAAGACTTGCTTCCACAGAATATTCTCTAATGGCAAGCATACAGAAAGCTAAGTCTGCAAAATTGTATGTAGACAGGTATGGGTTTTAAGCAGAACATACTGAAAGGTAATTAAGTCACTTGGCTACTATTGGCATGATTTGCAATTCTGGAACATAACTGACAAAAAAAAAATATTTATTGCAAAAGATTCATCTAGTTTTGAAAAAAAATTAACAGTCAACTCAAATCATGAGTTGACTGAAATCATATAGATGTTATTAAACTGAAATTATATAGACATTTCCTTTAGAAATACAATTTATGTAATCATTTGGGTTACAATTTTTAGGCTGACACTTTTTCACATCTCTCCCAGTCTCAAGTCTTCATCCCTGGAGTTATGTAAAAAATGTGTAGTTGTGGCTTGTAGGGACATGGTTTAGCAGTCGACCTGGCAATGTTAGGTTTGCAGTTGGAAGCTCTAAACATAAAGGTCTTTTCTAACCTAAATGATTCTAGGATTCTATAAAATATAGAGTCTCTCCTCACGCTTCAATTCTGACATAACCTTAGCTGAAGAAATTCCTGTACAAGACTGCTGTAGTTCATTAAAAAACATTGAATAGTAATGTCTGACAATGGATTGTAGTTCTATGCATGTACATTTATAAAGGCCTACTGCACAATGGTGTTTTGAGTGGAATCCAGTCATGCAAGTGGAAAGATTATCAATGGAGATGAAGCAACTATAGATGAGTTTACATGTACGAAAATATTGTCTGTCCACTCTAATGGCTTCATAAAGCCAGCACAGCTCTGTGTAGTTACAGTGATCGTTTTAATCTGTAGTGAGGGAACAAAGTCAGGAAGAAGTCAGAAGGAGCAAAAGTAGTCTTGGAAAGTAATGCTTCTCTTTTTAGTCTGACTGTTCAAAATAGCTTTTTGAAAGAAGTGGAATCTATTTCCTTTTTATATCATAAGCAAATCAAGGCTATCAACATTGAAGTCTTAGTGATTACTTTGGTCACTTGCATCTTAAAATCAAGTCTCTTGGTACTCTGCAGTCCCTACTGTCTTGAAAAATGTCCCAGTTAAGAAGAAGGTGAAGAAAGTAGGGTCACCACTTCTCAAAGAGGTGAAAAACCCAACTTGCTATATAAAAAGAGCATTGTCAGTAAGCAGGTGGTGATGCATTACACAACGCCAACCAAACCATAGTATGGGGCTGAAGCTGCAGGAAAGGTCTACAGGAGGTGCAGTTAGGTAAGGATTATTGCTTCTGGGGAGCTGAGAGCTCTGCAGTGCTGCATTTGCAGACATGGTGTGCCTCACTAGGGTGAGACTGCTGCACTGAGGAATGGACAGTGGCTCGGGGCTAAAACCTCCTTAATATTCCTGGGTTATCAGTACCTAAAAACAAGTCATGCTCCACACAATCCCCTTGCCTGTAATGAATACAAACATCCAAGAGTGTGTGCATGTACATGTATGTGTGTGTGTACATGTGTATGTATGTTTGGGTGGGGTTGTCTTTACATATTTTTACATATTTTTTTAATTACATTTTGTAAGAAGATTCAGAAAATTAAAATTCCATAGGGTTTTCTTTCCTGAGCAAGTTCAGCCTAAAAGACCAAAAAAAAAAAAATTATATAGTCAAATACATCCTGCTGACAATTTAACCCACAGAAACAATCACCCTTCCAAATAAAATTGCTAATTATGATATATCAGATCCAGGATCCTTATTTTGCTTTCTTCATCAAAAAAACCTAGACGATTCCCCTTTCCACAATCATTCTTTTATTAATGACACCTATTGACACCAAGGATGGTTTCAGATCTCAAAACCAACACTGAAAGATTAAAGCATAGTTAAGAAATCCCTTTCTTTTACAAAGACCATGAATTTAAGGCCCAATATGGAATGGAATGGTTTCAGCTGTAACTTTAAAATTTAGCATGAAATCTTGGTACTGTTAAAGTAGATGAATTTTTTTAAGTGAGCAATTCAGGTTGAAAGAAATTAGATTTTATGTTGACCTTCCTCTCATCCCTGAACATGACTAGAGACATGAACAGCATCCATATTTTATTTATTCACAATTTGTGTTAGGTCCTTACACTATTGTGTTAGGTGTTGCACAAATATCTGATGAGACTTGGTTCCAAGATAAACTATTTAGGAGAACAGGTAGTGGGTGGATAGGCTGGCTCAATGTCAGTGCCGACAAACAAAAAAGGAGAAAGTAAAAATCATTAAATAACTGAGACAACATTTATAGAAAAAAGATGGGCCAACTGTTAAGCATGACTAGGGTAGGTAACATTTAAAATTCCTGGTGCAACACAGCCAATTATGTGTTTAAAGCATACATTTCACCATTCTTTATTTTATTCAAGTCTTTTCCTCTTTCTCCTGTTCTACTTCTTTAGTTACTTCTCCAAAGAAAGTGGTATTTTTCAGCTTTTTTCTCTTGGTCACCCTACCTGCTTCTAGAAATGGGTGTGCATCTTACCAGCAAATAGGTTTGATAGGAATAGTATCAAATACACTAAATGATGTTTCTCAACTGTTTGCTGAAAGGCCTACCAGCAAAGTTTTTCAGGTACTTAAAAAGTGTGGATATCTATAACACAGCATTTTGTTCCCACAGGGCAAAGAGAAGACCAAGCATCAGATTTAGTTTGGGAGCTTTGTCTTTTTATTGGATTATCTGAAAGAACTTTGAGCTTTATTTCTGAAAATTTCTGTGTTCAATCACTACAAGTTCAAGTGTCTGGATTCTTGAAGATTTGACATATGTTGTACAAGCAGGCATATAACTGGATATTAACATTTTAACATCTGTTGCATTTTCTAGTCCAAATATTGGCTTCCAGTTTTCCTTCCTGTGGTTTTATTTGTCTCAAGATAATGTACAGTATGTGACAGACCAAATTGCCACAAGACAATCAGAGAGAGTAATTTTCTCTTTCACAGATAGGTGATTTCAAAAAGGATCACAATGGTCATTCAGTGTAATCTCATTTATTGCTTTCAGACAATGATTTCTGCATCTACCTAGATTGTTGCCCAGATTTAAAGACTTTGCCTGCCTGAGATTTAGCCTACCCTCTGGGAGTTATGTTTGATATCTAGTTATTCTTACATTTAAAAAAAAAAAAAAAAAAAAAAAAAAAAAAAGGAAATTTGATTGCCAGTTTGAACTCTGACCTGAAATTTTAGACATTTTACACACTTTTTTTTTCTTTCAGGCTATAGAGTCCTTCACATAATTTAATGATCTAAGAAATACACCATGAAAAAAATTCTTCCCAGGTCATGACCCATCCATACTAAAAGTTTATTTGTGTACATCAAAACTATAGTT
This sequence comes from Aleadryas rufinucha, assembly GCA_013397815.1. Lineage (NCBI taxonomy): Eukaryota > Metazoa > Chordata > Aves > Passeriformes > Aleadryas > Aleadryas rufinucha. The sequence continues at coordinate 23,119 of VZTH01018994.1, forward strand.
CTGAGATTTACACTATATGCAAAAATAAGCAGAATTCTAGCAGATTAAGAAGCCAAGCGTATTCCAAAACTGACAATGTCAAGTGAGTCAGTTTTCATGATCAACAATAAAGAGTGTGTCTCCAGCCAATTTGGTGCAAGAGCGTATTTTGGGGGACACATGTAGTGGGCAAGCATGGCTGAAATAATGAAATAATGAATTCTGTGTTTTGCATGAAAAGAAAGGGTTTGGCTCCGAAAATATTTTCCTTTGGGGTGGCAGGAGGACACAAAAATCTTACTGTTTAAGGTGGAGAAAAAACAGTCAGTAGGTCAGTACTAAGTCAGTTGTCTAGTAGAGGAAACCGTTAGTCATTAATAATATTTATGCACTTGGGACAGTTAACAAAATAAATCCTTCTGCAACTTGCATGCAATAACTTGAAAATTGCAGAATAAGCATTCAACTTTAGTAGAATATTGTCCAATGCTGATTTAAAAGTTCACTAGCATAGCCAAGGTTAAAAACATGCAAACATGATATCAAGAGAAAATCAGTCAGAATTAAATAACTCTTTGGAAATCGTACACAGCTATAGCAGAACAAAGGAACCATTGTTCTCTGTTTATTTCCTTGAGCCCTTTAGCACACATTATGCATTCCACTGAAACTAAGGTTTCAACTGAGCAATCTGTGCTTTGTCCCAGCTTCAGGACTGGTGGATAGAAACAGTAGCCTTGAAGGTGTTGCTTGCCAGCCAGCAGAATTATACCAGGGCACAGGTCTGATTCTTCTGTCAAGACTTAATCTTGATTTGGATGATATGGAAGTAGTTGCAGACAGTTTGACTAAGATTCCACCAAGTCAATTTTTAATGAAATGCTAATAGTGTTCAGTAAGAGAGGACACTTTTCTACAATTTCTTTTTTCTATTTTTGTTGGGTTTTGAAAAAGTGTTCAGGCTAAATGTTCCACTTTCACACAGACCATCTCACAAAATTTAGGTCTATCACTGTTTTCTCAAAGCTGTGCAAGTTCCTGATTTTTCAAATCTGTTGATCAAGATGGCTGACAGTGTGGCAAAATGTAACAGATGCCTGCAATCTCAGTCTGCAGAGATCATCATTAAGTCATTAGCAATTATCTACAAATAATTTCTGATATCCTTAAAGAGAGGTTTTATCCTCGCCTCAAGCAAATTGGTAGGATATATAAACTGCCAAGATTTAGTGTGTGTTCATAGATTTTCCTGATGCAAAATATTTGCAGATTAGAGTAAGTTCAAATACTTCACTACCAGTTCTAAAAATTAATATTCTATATGGTACATACACATTTTTGAGACTGCTGTGCGTTTTTCTGTAGCAGAAAGCATGTTTGACTGCCACGCTGACCACTAGCCGCCCGGTGGCGTGGCAGGCGACAACTGCTGTCCTCCTGCGCAGGACACTCCAAGAGTTCCAGGTGCGACAGCACACTGCAGGGATCTTTGCAGCTCTGGAAGCGCTGATGGTTGCCTCAGGAGCCACAGCTCGCCCAGAGGCTAATTGCCAGAGGCCGAATAGGCTGGCGAAGTCAGGGTGGAAGGTTGCAGCAGGAGAAGGCGAAGAATGAAGGAGGGCTCAGGTTCCAGTATAATCCAAGCTTTTTATTTGGAGGAAGTCTTGGAGGGGACCAGCCACCAGAGCCTAGCCGTTGGACTGGCTATTTCAGTGGCAGTTACACAGGATTAAATAGGGAGGAGGGGAAAGGGGAGGAACAAGGACATAACCAATGGGAGAATGATGAGGGATTGACAGACAACCAATCAGGAAACACATGGGGAGGAACTTATTTGAATTAACCAATGGGAAACACAACCAGACAGAACTTTCCAGAACTACATAGAATAGGCAATGAACTAATTATTAAACATGACCCAAACTAACCAATAGTGAAACGAGGGAGAGGGAGAATTCTAGAAACTGGGGAGGAGACATGTCCAGCGGAACGCCTAGTAGGCGGTGCTGTTACACCCCTGCCTCCTCCTCCGGTCCACCCTCGGAGGCGGAGTCGCAGCCAGGGAAATCAACCCACCGAATGTCTGTTACTCTGAAAGTGGGTTGAGCCACCACCACATTTGACATTTTCCTGTGCTTTAGAAACTCATAAGCAATTTATGAAATAGATAAATATATCTTTCATAAATTTAATAAATATTTCATAAATATATTAAATATATGAGAGAAAAATGCTTTAACCTTCTTCTAATATACTGAATTAATATTGCACATGCTTTACAGAGGACTAGGCCATCAGATTTCTTTTTCAAAAATAATATTAATTAAAAAAACAAAGTGGTGATCAATATTATTCTGTCCTATTTTTAAAGTTCTGAAATGAACTCCTGCTCTGTGATAAAATAATGAGTTGCCTTGGTTTACCCTAATACCTACTTCACATAGATGTAGTCTTATTTACACTTGCTTATTGAAACAGGAATTACACCCAAGCTTTAAAAACAAGAGTTTGAAGGAAAATATAATTATGAAGGAAAGCCTAGAATTCAAAATGGCTTATATTTTGTTTCCTAAGCATCTGATTTTCTTCCACATCTACCAAATAGCCAGTGATGTTATTTAGTGAAAAGGATAGAACTAGTCACTCTCAATAAGCAGACCAATACATATTGAAGGCAGATGAGATGTAATTTTAATTCAGTAAGTTTTAAGACCAAATATTTTGATCATTTATCATTTCTCTCTACATCCATGTGAAAAAATAAGAATTAAGTTTTGTGGAGTGACCAATGTCTTCTGTTCACTCCTGATTCATACTAATCTTGCCTTTAAGAAAAAGAGATTAATTTAGAGGGAGAAAAAAACTGTCCAAGAACCATTGGGTGGGGGTCAGGTTGTTACCTGCTATTTCATATTTATATTTACCACTAGACTGGTACATAAAAACCATGCACAGCTTGAACAGATGTGGAAGAACTGAGGGGACCTACAGAGGCAACAGGAAATAATTCATGTTAGTGCAGTTCCTTCCCATCTCCCCAGCCTCTTTTTGCACTTGCAGTTATTCAGAGAAACAGAGATTTGGGATCAGCATATACGCTGTTTCAGAAATCACACACATCGATGACTGGGGTCCAAGCAGGTACCCAGGGCCAAATAATGTAATTTCAGCAACTTGATCAGATACTAAAGGGGATTGTCAATTTTTCCAACCAACAACGTCTGTATTTCATATAAAGTCTGAGGAAAGGGAAGAGCTGACATAAGCATCACTGCTGCATTTGGAGGTTTTATAGACCCTGAAATGTCTCTGTGCCATTTTTCAGAACACTGTAATGAAATTATAGCTCTTGTCTCCAGGGAGAGGGACATCTAGAGCCATATATAGAGCTATCAAAATGCCATCTGCTAACAGGGAAAGTGTTCCTACCACTTTTATTCACTTATGAAGGATTTTACTCCTTAAATAGAATGATTTTTTTCTAAGCTCAAATTTGTAGGAGTAACGGAGGCAGAACCTGGCTTACCATAAGCCATTTGTCACCTCTGAAACTACATTTACATTTTCCAGGATATGATTAAAACCAGAACTTTTTGCCAGAGACATTTGAAGTTTAAATACATGTTATTGCAGTTTGGTATTTGTGGAGATTACTGGGGTGTATAACCTTTAAAAGTGGAAAAAAGCCAACATTTTCAAGTTGTTTGGATTGTAAACATTTAGAGATTACATACTTATGTAACAAAAAAAGAACTTTGTTCTATTTACATAATCAGCCATTAAATATGTTAAAAAGAAACCTCTTCAAGCTGATGTTGTGCAGTCTTAGAAATGACTGCAGTGTTGCACACATTATGTCGCTTTTTATAACAAATGCCTTTAGGCACAGCACTGCATTAGAAGGGCCAAGGAGCAGCACCTCCACAAGGGAACCCTGGGGATGAATAAATGTCTTTAGATGTTAACACTTCCCTCTCTTTTCTCTTATTCCTAGGAGTATGGGCAGCAGTGGGAATTGGCTGACATCTAAATATTAGTGCCTCCAAACCATCTCTTTTTGTATCACTTCAGAGGCCATTTCAGAGATTCCCCCTGCCTGAGCACACAAGTACATGAATCAGAGATATAGAAACACACAAATCATAGAATCATAGAATAGTTTGTATTGGAAACGACCTCTAAAGGTCATCTAGTCCAACCCACTGCAAGTGAGGTTTCTCAGAGCCTAATCCAATCTAACCTTGAATGTTTCCAGGGATGTGGTATCTAACACATCTCTGTTTCAGTGTCTACCATTATAAAAATTACCTCATTACAAAAAAACTTCTTCCTTATATCTAACTTAAATCTACCATTCTTTGGTTTAAAACCATTGCCACTTGTTCTACCACAACAGGCCCTGCTAAACTGTTTGCTACATTTTTCTTATAAGTCCCCATTTTCTTGTAAAATGTCATTGAAACCTTCACTTCTCCAGACTGGAAAACGCCAGCTCTCATAATCTCCATGGCCCTAGTCTGGACCTGCTTCAACAGGTCCATGTCTTTTCTAGGCAATCTCTATCTCTGAGGAAAAAAATTGTCACAATCTTTATATACTTTAGAATAATTTCCATTGGAAGTTAAATGAAGAAAGTCTGGAAAAGATTTAGTAGTGCAGGGCATAAATGCAGGGGACAATTTAAGCCACAAATTTTCTTTAATGGGTGTAACATTAGCAGTTCCAAAGAAAGTGTGGCTTGCATACTGTAGCATCCTATTCGTACAAGAAGCTTTATATGATGAAGCAAACAGAAATTCTCTTTTACATGATCAGGACAAATTAAAACCTGCTGAGCTGACTATCAGACAAGTTACAAGCAGGGCGATTGTCACGAATCGGATGTGGGGTTTAGATTAACCCTACCTCCTGCCCAGGCCTCTGGCAGCAGGTAGTATCTTTATTGAGGCGGCCAGCACCCCAAAACCCACTCTCGTTCGTAAGTTCTTTTAATAATGACTGATTCTGTCTATTATAGAATAAATCATTTATTAATAGGCAAGAAAACTACAGGCACAAGGCTTAAAGCAAACTAATACTACACAGGAATAAAGCAAAGAAAAACACTACTAGTAGGGTAACATACAGTGCACAATAGAGGTACCTTTTTTCACTTACAGCTAGCGAAGAAATAGTATAAGTTAGGATTCAATGTATCTTACCATCCAATTGCTGATGGAGCACACATCCTTTCACTCAATCCCTAGGGAAGTAACCACGAAACCTGCATCCAGACTTTGGGGAGAAGTTCGAACACTTTTCAGGGTATACGAGGCCTCTGCCTCAGTCGTGATTCAGCGAGTCTTTTATAGTGTAAAAACTGTGGCTCTTAAGTCAGTAATGTCTTTCATCTCTCCCCACATCAGCTCTGCAGACTAAGATGTAGATTCTTAGCTAAAG
>VZTH01018994.1:28989-55601 GCA_013397815.1 Aleadryas rufinucha
TAGAATAGGCAATGAACTAATTATTAAACATGACCCAAACTAACCAATAGTGAAACGAGGGAGAGGGAGAATTCTAGAAACTGGGGAGGAGACATGTCCAGCGGAACGCCTAGTAGGCGGTGCTGTTACACCCCTGCCTCCTCCTCCGGTCCACCCTCGGAGGCGGAGTCGCAGCCAGGGAAATCAACCCACCGAATGTCTGTTACTCTGAAAGTGGGTTGAGCCACCACCACATTTGACATTTTCCTGTGCTTTAGAAACTCATAAGCAATTTATGAAATAGATAAATATATCTTTCATAAATTTAATAAATATTTCATAAATATATTAAATATATGAGAGAAAAATGCTTTAACCTTCTTCTAATATACTGAATTAATATTGCACATGCTTTACAGAGGACTAGGCCATCAGATTTCTTTTTCAAAAATAATATTAATTAAAAAAACAAAGTGGTGATCAATATTATTCTGTCCTATTTTTAAAGTTCTGAAATGAACTCCTGCTCTGTGATAAAATAATGAGTTGCCTTGGTTTACCCTAATACCTACTTCACATAGATGTAGTCTTATTTACACTTGCTTATTGAAACAGGAATTACACCCAAGCTTTAAAAACAAGAGTTTGAAGGAAAATATAATTATGAAGGAAAGCCTAGAATTCAAAATGGCTTATATTTTGTTTCCTAAGCATCTGATTTTCTTCCACATCTACCAAATAGCCAGTGATGTTATTTAGTGAAAAGGATAGAACTAGTCACTCTCAATAAGCAGACCAATACATATTGAAGGCAGATGAGATGTAATTTTAATTCAGTAAGTTTTAAGACCAAATATTTTGATCATTTATCATTTCTCTCTACATCCATGTGAAAAAATAAGAATTAAGTTTTGTGGAGTGACCAATGTCTTCTGTTCACTCCTGATTCATACTAATCTTGCCTTTAAGAAAAAGAGATTAATTTAGAGGGAGAAAAAAACTGTCCAAGAACCATTGGGTGGGGGTCAGGTTGTTACCTGCTATTTCATATTTATATTTACCACTAGACTGGTACATAAAAACCATGCACAGCTTGAACAGATGTGGAAGAACTGAGGGGACCTACAGAGGCAACAGGAAATAATTCATGTTAGTGCAGTTCCTTCCCATCTCCCCAGCCTCTTTTTGCACTTGCAGTTATTCAGAGAAACAGAGATTTGGGATCAGCATATACGCTGTTTCAGAAATCACACACATCGATGACTGGGGTCCAAGCAGGTACCCAGGGCCAAATAATGTAATTTCAGCAACTTGATCAGATACTAAAGGGGATTGTCAATTTTTCCAACCAACAACGTCTGTATTTCATATAAAGTCTGAGGAAAGGGAAGAGCTGACATAAGCATCACTGCTGCATTTGGAGGTTTTATAGACCCTGAAATGTCTCTGTGCCATTTTTCAGAACACTGTAATGAAATTATAGCTCTTGTCTCCAGGGAGAGGGACATCTAGAGCCATATATAGAGCTATCAAAATGCCATCTGCTAACAGGGAAAGTGTTCCTACCACTTTTATTCACTTATGAAGGATTTTACTCCTTAAATAGAATGATTTTTTTCTAAGCTCAAATTTGTAGGAGTAACGGAGGCAGAACCTGGCTTACCATAAGCCATTTGTCACCTCTGAAACTACATTTACATTTTCCAGGATATGATTAAAACCAGAACTTTTTGCCAGAGACATTTGAAGTTTAAATACATGTTATTGCAGTTTGGTATTTGTGGAGATTACTGGGGTGTATAACCTTTAAAAGTGGAAAAAAGCCAACATTTTCAAGTTGTTTGGATTGTAAACATTTAGAGATTACATACTTATGTAACAAAAAAAGAACTTTGTTCTATTTACATAATCAGCCATTAAATATGTTAAAAAGAAACCTCTTCAAGCTGATGTTGTGCAGTCTTAGAAATGACTGCAGTGTTGCACACATTATGTCGCTTTTTATAACAAATGCCTTTAGGCACAGCACTGCATTAGAAGGGCCAAGGAGCAGCACCTCCACAAGGGAACCCTGGGGATGAATAAATGTCTTTAGATGTTAACACTTCCCTCTCTTTTCTCTTATTCCTAGGAGTATGGGCAGCAGTGGGAATTGGCTGACATCTAAATATTAGTGCCTCCAAACCATCTCTTTTTGTATCACTTCAGAGGCCATTTCAGAGATTCCCCCTGCCTGAGCACACAAGTACATGAATCAGAGATATAGAAACACACAAATCATAGAATCATAGAATAGTTTGTATTGGAAACGACCTCTAAAGGTCATCTAGTCCAACCCACTGCAAGTGAGGTTTCTCAGAGCCTAATCCAATCTAACCTTGAATGTTTCCAGGGATGTGGTATCTAACACATCTCTGTTTCAGTGTCTACCATTATAAAAATTACCTCATTACAAAAAAACTTCTTCCTTATATCTAACTTAAATCTACCATTCTTTGGTTTAAAACCATTGCCACTTGTTCTACCACAACAGGCCCTGCTAAACTGTTTGCTACATTTTTCTTATAAGTCCCCATTTTCTTGTAAAATGTCATTGAAACCTTCACTTCTCCAGACTGGAAAACGCCAGCTCTCATAATCTCCATGGCCCTAGTCTGGACCTGCTTCAACAGGTCCATGTCTTTTCTAGGCAATCTCTATCTCTGAGGAAAAAAATTGTCACAATCTTTATATACTTTAGAATAATTTCCATTGGAAGTTAAATGAAGAAAGTCTGGAAAAGATTTAGTAGTGCAGGGCATAAATGCAGGGGACAATTTAAGCCACAAATTTTCTTTAATGGGTGTAACATTAGCAGTTCCAAAGAAAGTGTGGCTTGCATACTGTAGCATCCTATTCGTACAAGAAGCTTTATATGATGAAGCAAACAGAAATTCTCTTTTACATGATCAGGACAAATTAAAACCTGCTGAGCTGACTATCAGACAAGTTACAAGCAGGGCGATTGTCACGAATCGGATGTGGGGTTTAGATTAACCCTACCTCCTGCCCAGGCCTCTGGCAGCAGGTAGTATCTTTATTGAGGCGGCCAGCACCCCAAAACCCACTCTCGTTCGTAAGTTCTTTTAATAATGACTGATTCTGTCTATTATAGAATAAATCATTTATTAATAGGCAAGAAAACTACAGGCACAAGGCTTAAAGCAAACTAATACTACACAGGAATAAAGCAAAGAAAAACACTACTAGTAGGGTAACATACAGTGCACAATAGAGGTACCTTTTTTCACTTACAGCTAGCGAAGAAATAGTATAAGTTAGGATTCAATGTATCTTACCATCCAATTGCTGATGGAGCACACATCCTTTCACTCAATCCCTAGGGAAGTAACCACGAAACCTGCATCCAGACTTTGGGGAGAAGTTCGAACACTTTTCAGGGTATACGAGGCCTCTGCCTCAGTCGTGATTCAGCGAGTCTTTTATAGTGTAAAAACTGTGGCTCTTAAGTCAGTAATGTCTTTCATCTCTCCCCACATCAGCTCTGCAGACTAAGATGTAGATTCTTAGCTAAAGTTTGAGCTATCAGGCACCAGAGACGGTTCCGGGTGGGCCTTTGAGCCCTTTGGGCTATCATCTCATTATGCACCCGTTATCAGTGGTGGGGGGGGTTAGATGTCCTGCCACAGAGATTAGCACAAAAAGTACTATTTGTCTCTTACTTTTGTTGTAGAAGTTCGAGTTAACCATAGACTGAACCTGTGTTCAATATTGCAAGCCCAAATCCAGCAGACAGGTCATTGCATAGCTAAAGGCACTTCTGTTTCCAAACGTCTAGATTAACTAAGTCAAGCTGACAAGAACATTCACTAGATGTGTTTTCCTCTTTATGTTGTGCTCAGCCCACAGCCATGGGGTCAGGGAATACTTTCCATTTTGATTTAGGCTTTCTTGGCTCTATGAATTCTGTTCCTTTTATGTGTAGTCTAGTTCGTTTGTTTATGTAAATTTTTAACTAAACCATGAAAATAAGCTTTTTTTCACCTCTTCTGTTCTAATTGCTGCTTGTCTTGGACATAAATCAGGTCACAGAGGGCATCCCTTCTACCAGACATTTTTGTCAGAAAGACACAGCGTCCTTGCTTATTTGTTAGTGTGGATGGTCTTGCACCTCCTTCTCATGTGTATTGTTAAAGGAGTGTAAGAGGTAATTCATTGGAGCCTAAAAATAATCTTAGTTTGGTAAATAAACTACCTTTTCTATACAGTCCTCATCTTTCCCCATTTTTAATCACTTTTTTTTCAGTCCAACTTTTCATTAAAAATGCCTGGTTTTTTGTCTGCTTTTCTTTTCCACCTGCTGCGTTTTCAAGAGGGCCAATTCTCGTGAAGGATAAAAGTATACTGTAATAAGGAACCATGGGAGCAAGGCCAAGGTATTAGACTATCAAATGAAATCTATCTGAGGAGATGCTGAGCTTTCCCTTTTGAAAAGGACTGAGCTTTCTTTTTCGTTTTGCAAATGCAACTAATCTGTCTAAAATAGTGCATCTTCATTCCAATGCAAAGGACTACGTTAGAACTCTCCCTAGAAGAGTAAAAGTGACTGCTACATATACATAGAAATTTGAGCAGCTTTTAATAGGAGCTTCTTTCTGAGAGATCTTCACCTATCTGGGGAGATGGGGGTAGATTAAAAGAGGTGAAAATGTTCAGAGAAAATAAAGGATTTCATTGCCATGCTGTTAACCCCTGACCCTGGTAAATTGCTGTACCCTGCTCATGGCAAAAACTAAGCGCTTACTAAATTATGGGCAGACAATAAAAGGGAAGGTTTTCTCAGTGCAGGCTGCCAGACCAAAGCATGTGAGTACTTGTGTGTACACATCTGTCTGTGTTTGTATGGCCTCAGTATAGTACTGACTCAAAGGGCAAAGTGCTGATCCTTCCTCATGGTGTACATGTCAGGAACTGATTTTATAACATGTAGGGGGAGAGCACTTCAGGCATTTACTTGTTTAAAGATTTGAAGAAGCAGCTTTTTCATTTTCATAAGATGAATTGGTATCCTACAAAAAGGAGATGTTGTAAATGCAGACATATTATATCATATCACATTACTGATTAGTTTGTATTTCAGAATATTAATATGGACTGTAGCAGACACACCGGGTTGTCTCAGATACACACTGTGAATATGAATGGCATTTGCCCCAGGATTCAGGCAGGACTTGAAGCTGAACAGCAAAAGAGTTAATTTATGGCACACAGTAGGACTGCAACGCCTGGAATTCTCCATCAAGAGAAGAATCATTGGAATAATTTAACTTAAGGAAGCTGGGCATGCAACATGCTCCTGGAGAGCTATGCAATTAATGTTCTGTCTGCCACATTAAAGATTTACCACTGAGATGGTCCATTTGCATACAACATACCCCTAGTGCCAGGAAAAGCTTCACTTGCTTTCACCACCCAGTACGGCACTAGACAGCAATAGTGAGATGCTGTTTTGATTCAGTTACTGCTCAGCTGTATATCAAACATTATAGAAACAGGCCTTGACTTCAACATGTTTGGTTTGGATCAGTGAATTGAGCACTTGCTGAGCTCTGGAATACAAATGATCAGCCTATCTGTCTGAGCACTTTCCCTGTTGGTGCCATCCTCTCGCTGCCTATTACTAATGCAGTAATATGTATGCAGTGCACAGCATCCTATGTGACTGCCACTTGACAAAATGTGCCAGATCATCATTGTCTCCAGACGAGACAGATTTATTATAATTCAATATGTTCCTCATGAGCACTTTTTTCTGTCTTATGTTAGTCTGCATAGCATTCAGAATAATAACTACATGCTCTTATGACACTGCAGCACTGAATTCTTGTGGCTGAAAAAATCATTTCCTTGGCTCTGACAGAAATTCACCCACAGCAATACCTTCCTGCTTCTGAAAATTAATGTGGGATTTCCCTGCTCCATCCCAAAATAATAAGTTCATGAAGTAAAGCTAAGTAGAGTAATTTTAAATTTTTTTTAATAAAATGTATTCAATATTCAAAAACTGGAAAGCCAGCTTTGCTCTGTCGCATTGCAGATAAAACCCCAATGTACAAGGGAGTGAAATTATGAGATTCTAGATGCAGTTTTGTGTGATCTCAAAGTCAAATAAGGCACAGCAAGAATCGAGAAAGGCTGGGCAGGACTAACAGCTGTTCTTGCTAAATTAAAGCTTCTCTATATGTTGGGACTGTCACCTGATAATAGAAACAGAAGTGTTTACAAGTGGTCCACATAGACTACTCAAAAATGCACAGGTTTCACACTCCCTAAGAGAATGGCAATCTTTTACAGTGAATCAGTCATTTCTGTTGACTTTAGATGCCAGGATGACCTTTATAAAGTGGTATAGATAACAACATTGAATATGCAACACACCAAACGTGAATATTGGCACAATTTGGTTCATGAATATTTACCATCGATACTGCTGCTGACAGCATCTCAGCAGCCCTAATCTGCAGGCTGGCAGTCAGCCAGGTTTCCCACTTTTCCCAGACATAAGGAGGAATTTCAGCCCTACTGGCCAGGAGGCAGAAAAGGATCTGGCATCCCAATTCGATTTGCACTCCATCTGTTAAAAAAAAATAAGTCTCTTGTTAGAGGTAATGATGAAAGTAGATTGTCTAGTATGCACCACACCCAGGATCCCCCTGCAAAGCCTGTTAATGCTATAGCGAGCATTGCAGCATCAGGCAAAAATGAACTTTGCATCCCTTTGAAATAGCCCTAAGGCATCAACTGCACCTTGGACAGATCACAGAGCTTTTTTTTGGGTGTGGGTGACCAAACCCCTTTGTGAATGTCAGGCCTGGATGTTTCTGTCATGTGTTCCTGACTGTTTATGACACTTGGTTGTTGTGTTTCCCTGACAGTTGTTTCCTGTATCCACCACAATCTCCACGCCCTCTTCTCCCTGGCCATGGTTCCCAGCCTGGAATTGATGGGAGTGATACAGACAGCTTGCAGTTTGGTCACATCACCTTAGACCTTTGCCCAGGGATGACCAGCCACGGGCAGCCTCCTCTGTCTCACAGCTCCTGGTCTTATCCCCTTTGTTCGCTCCTTTACCTTTGGTTTTGATAAATAAGCCAGTTACTTTTCCCACTCCAATGAATGTGAAGAACAATTAAGCCTGTGATTAGTTATTAACTAATTGGTAACTTTAATATTCAAAGTCCTTGTCTCCCTCTGAGGATTTTGATGGGGATTTTTTGGTTTTTAATCACCTCATCTTCCATCCCCCTACACTGTTCCCACTATGTTAACCTTTCTTCACATGTCATTTTATTTCTGTTATTGCTGCTCTCCTCTTTGGAGCCCAGATCCGGAGGTGTCAGCTGAGACTGCACTTGTTTAATGGCAGAATTATCTGCTGGATGAGGTGTAACTGGATGCTGGATGTCTTAGCGAGGCATCCCAGCAAGGTATTTGCTTCTTTGAGAGAATGCTGCATTAACTGGCACCTGTGAGCTCAGATCTCAAGGTTCAGCTCAGTTTTTGCAGCACAGATCATTAGCCGGTTATTGCCCATTCTGTATTTGCACATTTTGTTTGTCATACAAATGAATTACTCTGCATTGCTCTTTATTGAATTTCATCTTATACATTACATACTCTTTACCAAATTTTCACAAAATTTTGAAATCTTAATTTGTATCTCTCTCCTCCTCCCTCTGATTATTGTAACCTGCATTGTATTGGCATTTTAAATGATATTTCCTATTATACCATTCATATAACAGACATGATTAAGTAAAATCTCAACAGCTAATAGATCCGTTGAAGTCCTCATTTCATTTCTCCTCCCATACTAGGCAAAAAGCTAAGGATAGCTGCATAGGTTTTCAAACAGCTGTGTATCTACTCTACACTAATTTCACCCAACAATGTCTTCCTATTTTACATGTGCAGGATCATGTCAGCAGTCCTACTGAAGCCAAAATAAATCTTGTCCATCATTTCCCTCTACCTGCTGGACTAATTAATCAGCCAGGGAGTAAATGAGACTGCTTGAATGACCAATTTTGGCTTTTTATAACCATATGATTCTTTAGATATACACAGACAGATCATACCTTTTGTTTTGGGACTTTTCTGGTCAGGGGTAGATCTCTGTCTTAAAGGCTAGACTTGTCCTCTTCTTTGGAACAGATTATTTTTTACTCTTCTCTACTCTTCAGCCATTTGTTCTCTAAAAGTTGTCAAAGGTCATCACTAATGCAAAAAATACACCACCTTTTTTCACTGATGCTTAAAGGGGAATGTCATTATCTTAGCAATACTTCACATTTAAATATTCTTTAATTTAGTGATTTTACTTGTATTCTCTTTGGTTTTCAAATTTATATTAGGCCTCTAGTCACAATCAATAGTTTCAGTGGTTTGAGAAACAGAATATTTTACTTTTCTCTGTCACTCATGTTTTTCTTACAGGTATAGTAATAGACCTTAAGTGCTGAAGTCCTTCTGCAGTAACCTATAAACAGCATCAAAGGCTGAGTTAACGTTTAAAAGCATCGCTACTAATATACCTTCATTTGGTCAAGAATCCTTGGAAAATTGCATTAATGTTTCTGGTGTTCTGTGAGCTAGTTTTTTCCAAATCAAGTATTACTTTTAAAACTTAATGTTTAAAAGCATGTCTTAAAAACAGTAGATTGACTAAAAGAAGGGGGGGAAAAAGGATTACACATAACAGGGCAGCATGCAATAACTGATTCTTAAAGTACAACTATATTACTTTGAAATCACTGGATGCAACCACTGGATGCAAACACACCAGCTACTTTCCCTTTTCTGCAGCAGTATCACATTCACCACAGTTAGTAAATCCTGTTCTGTAGCAAGATCTGATTCAAGCTGCCATTGAACTTGCAGTGGGCCTTTCTTCAACAGTCACTCCTATTCCTCATGAATCTTCTTGTTTCTAGTCCTGGTTCCAGTAGTTGGACCTCTCCTTGAACATCCTCAAAGCCTCTCCTTTTAGCTGGGCATGTCTGCTCCCTGCTCCGCTAGCTGGAACTTGGATTTCAGGTTTGCATTTTTTTGTTGATTCTCCTGACAGAACTACCAGTGAGAAAACTGAATATTTAGCATTTTTCTTTCCAACTTTTCATAGCAAAGGCAAAGAAAAAGAAACCTGAAACCTGAAGCCTTTATACATTGTAAAGATTTTTTTTCTTTTTTATGGAAAGTCCTTATGGCCTTCTTCCTAATTCTGTACCTAATAATCACTTAAATGGGCATGTAATGAAAGCAGTGATCACAATGGACTTACATCACTTATATTTGCCAGTTTACTTTTGCCCTAAGCCACCTACAACACCTCAGAATTGGTAAGATTTAAAATACTTGAATCCCTCAGGATATGTTATAAAAACCACAAACAACTTTTAGCAGAAATATCACAAGAAAATAAGTTCGTTTGGATGTGCAATAGCTTAATAATGATTCATTTCTAATGTTTTTCCCCTGAGAATCATCACATTCTCTTGAAACACAAATGAGTCTCTGAAGTAAACCTCTGAGGTCAGATATGGCCATATATTACATAAGACAAATACTAATAAATTTAAGTGACACACAGTATCATTGTCCTAGGTTTCAGTGTAAGACGTGCCCGAAAGCATATATTCTATAACCATCTGGCACCAGGTGGGGCAGTGTTTTCCTTGCCTCCTCCCTCTGGGAGCTATCTTTGTTTAGTGGGCAATCAAGGACCCTGCCCATGGCTCATAGATAACTGCCTCTGGACAATCTTTTGTTAATGGGCCCATCAATGCCTTATCATCCCATTGTGAGAAGCTCCACCCAGAGGGAGAAACCAAGCATTCCATCTTGAATATAAACTGGGATTCCAAACACCACAGACAGCCTTTTCCCACTGGATTTCCAGAGGACAAGAGCTACCACTGGACTTTCAGAAGAAGACCAGACTCTTTTTCTACAGGATCACTGTTTTAACAGGACCACTTCATCTGAACTGCTACCAGCACCCTGACTGACAGGGTGCCAGGTTGTATTCTGACTTTGTCTGTGGTTCACTTTTGTACTATTGCATTTATTTTACCTTTTCCCTATTAAATTGTATTTCTGACTTGGAGTCACTGGTTTGCTTTCAAACCTGTACAATCATAAAGCTAGATAGCTAAGTCACAAATAGAGCTCAAGGAGCTCTACCACCAGTTCCCACTTGAGCCACTGGTGCATGTCATATTTCCTACTTTTTTGGAATTTGTTTGTGCTAATATACTGCTCCTTCAGGGCTTATCCCTGTCTGACATTTGTCTGGGTGCTTAAACAAGACAGAATTCAGGAGGTTCTTCCAGGCTACACACACACTTGCACTCAGTAGTGCCAGGGCCTGCTGCAAGCCCTCTGAGTGGCCCTTCATGCAGGTGGAGATGCTGTGTCAGGTCCAGTGCAATTGTCACCACCCCACCCTTGTCTTCAGATGCAGGCTGTTCCATGTGCTGCACTCAGCTCTCTGCTCTACCAGCAAGACCGGTCAAGATTAGAGGATCATACCTGAGGTATTCAGTAAGAGCACGTTATGTACTAATGTAAGGATTGTTCCGGCAAACATCCATACAGAGCATTGTTTGTCATCATCTCATTTCTTAGTACAAGTGTCTGCTCTGAGAAGGCACTTGCTGGTCTCCTTTGCTCTCAGTTACTGAAGATATGGCAGCAAGGTCAGCACTTCAGCTTGTCCTTTGGCAAATTATGTGGCCCAGACTATAGTCTAAACACTTTTTATTGTAAAATCCACTTTTTATTCTAAAAGCCACTTCTTATTGTAAAATCCATTGTTATTTTCATAACAAAAACACAAATACACTATTTCTCTTACCCTCTGTTACAATCCCCACCCTCCTCTTTCTTCTTCAACTCAGTGAATATTTTTTCATTATTTTTTTTTTTTTATTTTCCTATGTTTGTATTACTTAAGATGAAATGGTATTCTCCTATTTCCTCTTACAAAGCAGAAGGGAGATTTCATTTTTATAGAGAGAACAATGGCCTTGAAAAAGTAAACAGGATTTCTATCCCATAGGAAGTGACACTATTTCAAGATCATCTGTTAAAAAAAATTCAAGGAGAAAAAATTATTTAAATCTTAAATTGATACATGTCAAAGTTTGTTTATAACTTCACCATGAAATTCCAGAGCACTGTTCTGATAAGAAAGAAGAAAACCAACCACATGACAATTGCCACTCTTAAGGATATAGAAAGTAAATTACAGAGTGGAGAAATTTCTCTTGCTCAGCCTTGAATCCTCATTTCAAGAAAGCCATACAATCAGCTGGAGAGATTTCAGAGAAAAGACAAAAGACACTCATGCAGAAAGGGTCAAGCACAAGGTCTCTAAGGGAGGATTTCAGGAGTTATCAGAAAAGAAAAGGTTGAAAGTGATTGCTCTGTAGAGATATTTTACATTAGAAGAAAAAAAACAAGCCTGTGACAAAAAGGGGGACTCCTCAGCCTTGCTGACAAAGGCATAACAAAATAAATGAAAGGAAGAGCTGGATAAATTCAACCTTGAAAATATTACCCGTAAAGACAGACATTGTATTATAGAGGCAATGAAAGAAAATGCATCTCCAGGTCTGGAAAACTTGAGAAGAGAAGGTGATTTTAACAAAAAAAAATATATTTTAATCCAGTTTCTAATATGAATTTTTTCACTATGTTTGCACTACTCTTGATTACCTCTAACTCCACTCCCTTCAAGAAAATACAATTTCTAACTGAACTGAGATAAACATAGTAAGGATTATGGTTCAAACTCAGTCAAATAGGAAAACTCACAAACATTGATGTTTCCCTCCTGCATCAGAAATTCAATTTATGACACAAAAAATCACTGCAGCTCCCTTGCATTTTACCAGCTTACCAAACATGCTCCTGTGACTTAGTCAGTATTCTCACACAGCACACACTCCCAAGATCTTTCCAGAGAGCAAGGACTGCTCAGTTCCTCATACCTTAGGCCCTCAAGCCCTAAGGCAGTGTGCTCCCAAGATGGGACCTGATAAGAGAAAATAAATAAACTTCAGCTCTTCTCTTCACCCTTTCCCAAAAAGCAATCATTCTCTCTATGGCTCCTAAAAGAGGTTAAAGAAAAGGAAAGTATATTTCCAACCTTTTTCTCTCAACTAGGAATTTTTTTTTTTTATGAATTGCAAATATTTCCTAGGAGATGGAAAGTCCAGTTTCCAATAGGTTTAATATAAATGCACATAGTGATGTAAGTAATAATTGTCTATGTGAGCAATTGTTAAAAACATACCATGAATGTTTTATTCCCAGCTTTTAATGAAGTTTGACTAAACTGGCAAGACCTTTATCTGTCCTGAACACTACATATGCCTACAACAAGTCCAAGATAACTCTGAAAGGAACAAAGATCACAATATTTAGTTAAAATACATCATAATTATCTACTAGCTAGAAACTCTGTGATGAGTGAATGCAGAGCTGACCTTTGGCAAATGGCCTGAACATCAGCACTTGTTAAGACATGAAGAATATCCAATGCAAGTGACTCAAATGCTCAAAACTATCTGGAATAGCATTTCCCTCCAAAAAGATCAGATTAAAGAGAAGAGAATTAAAAATATTTTTGAAAAACAGGAGGATTCAACTTGAAAAGAAGCATCAAAGTGTGAACATTTGTAATGGGGGATAGAGACCTTTTACCAGAATCAGCAGTACTCAAAACTTGGACTGACACTGGGGCAAGCTGCCTCCAGCACCTCAACCTAAGCCTGGATCAGGCAGAGCCGCTTCTCTGTTGGACACTATTCACTGTTTACTGGCTAATTATATGTCATTAGAAAATCAATAACCTTCTTTGATACTGTTTTAATTTAAACTACATTATTTCAATAGGTTTTCCTTGCAACAAGACCTAATAAAAATCAAGAAATATTTCTAGTCTTCCTATTCACTGAAGCCCTCCACAACCTCTGTTTTCCAGTAGTCCCACACTTAAAAGGATTCCCCTAATTCCATTACTTAACGAGTGCAACACCTGCTGCAGTTACCCCTTTTTCAGGCTGGAATATAGAAGTTCAGGCACTAGACCTCGGAAATGCACACGAGGTTGTTTGTAATAACATCCTCATTTGGGTGACAGAAATCAAGCAAAATGATGGTAGATTTGGAAAAATAACTCTCCAAACCAAGCAATAAAACATATTGGTCAATCTGGCATCTATTCATCCCTAATACACCTACAGTTTAATTCCAGACTGCTTTAGGCTTTTATTTGTCCATCCAGAATGTGTTTCTGTATGTAGCCAGATGTATCATTGCTAGGCTATTAGAGAAAATGTTTATTTCTCAGATCCACAGTACCCTTAATTGAAAGAGCTTCTTTGGACTAAATAAAGCTGTACTAAAACTTGGCACTATGGAACATATCGCCCTAGCCATTTACTTTAATATCAGTAAGTCATCTAGCTTGCTATATGCATCTCTGTGGGAATGTGCTGAGATACTGCCTCAACTTTCAACAAATTCCATTCCAGCATAAGTAAGGGAAGAAACAGTTTCATTTAGACATCCTGACATTTTGTGCATCAGACATGCTACAAAGATATTATCTGATGAGTCAGGATGACCTGACCACCAGCTAAGAAGCAGGAGAGAATAAGGTCAGGAGAGAGAATATATCTATTTTTGTCCTCAAAAAGTTCTTTCATTACACTCACAGATCCTCCACAAATTCAGTGGGGGTCTTTTTGTAAACAAGTTAACACTATTAAGTTTGTCTAAACTAGGTCTCCTCCTAACTTAAATTGTGTCTCCATATATTTAAGAAAGAAGGCTTTAGCTGTACATTAATCTCCCCCCCCACCTTTCCCACTTCTTAACCAAGTGCTTCATACATTTGATGCACAACACTGACCATTTCTCAGCCCGTTGAGCCAAAAACAGCAGCTTAGCACACCAGGCAAATATACCTGGCACGAAGGCTTTCAGAGCAAAAAGGATGATGCTACCAAGCCTTGCCAGTATCATATCCTTTTCTCCACTGCAGCCTTGAGCAGTATTCCCTCCTTTCTGACCCAGCCAGAAGAAATGTCTCACAACATAAACCATGGCAGTATACATCTTACAATGTGATGACCACAAAATATATGTCAAGTCCTTACTCAGTTTAGAGCAGTATCTTCCTCGTGCTTAGCAGGTCACCTTGTCACAGGAATTATTACATTGGCATGACAGATTGTCTTAGAGTACTTATAAATTTAGAACAGCACTCCCAGGGGGAGAAGAATTTCAGGCATTTTTTTTTTGTTAGGTATTAATTTAATTTATTTGTTGTGGGCTACTGATAGAGAAATTCTTTTTTTCTGATTCTTTTTCTCAGACACCAACTAGAAAGGGCCAGACAATATTTTGAGTCTGTTACAGAACTTAAAGTAATGGCAAATCCGTGTTGAACTGGGAAAATGTGAAAGAGGGCTGCAGGAGCTGAAAACACAGCAGTGCTGCAGAGTTAACAGCCACAGAACTTTTAGCAGCACTGACTTATTTGTCCTGACATTTAGCAGTACTCAATTTAGAGTCTGAAATTCTTTAGACATTACAACTTTGAGTGGAAACAAGTATTATTAGGAGACTTTAGTGTGTATCTATTATACTACATAAGTATTAACCTTTCACCTAGTACACTGGAATTCTGTTTAATAATGTATTTTATACTGTATGTATGCCATCTAATGGTAAATAAGAATAATTCCTATTGTTTCAAATGGAGCAGTATTCAGCTACTTCTTGACAGAAAATGCTATCACTTTTTCCACCTTTTCTTCTCCCATCTCAGTTACAACGTGATAGCAAAAACTTCTGAGAGGCTTATTCTTGCAGCTTGTGAGGTTTTGTTCCTAATGCAAGACCTGCTGTGAAAAAAGGTCTGAGTTGAATTCAAGCAGTGCTGTACTGCAGTGGAACAGGCTGTGACCTGAGGGACTCCAATCGAAGGAATCCTTCTAGTAATTCTCTGTGTCAGACTGCACTGGGAATAAACCAGCATACGCTGGGAAATTCAGCATTTCAGCACCAACTGAAACCAAAATACATCTGAGGAACGAGAAGTTCAGAATCATAATATTCTTCTTTTTGTGTAAATTATAGCAAGATTTCTCCATTTGATGTAATTTCTAGTCTAAATTAAGCTGCAAAGATCAAACATTGAGGTCAAGTTGGCTATATTTCTACTACTATTTTTTTCTTGTTCTGCTGGTGTTACTACCTTAAAACGGAAAATGTCTGGGTTTATTACATCAGTTTATCATGCCTTTGTAAATGTTTGGATATTATTTCTGCAAAGGAATCCTTCCAGCACATTGTATGATATTATATGATGGTATTAAGAACTCAGTTTTTCCCCTATACTTTCCCCAGTATAAAACTAGAATTATACTTGTATGGAATTAATGTGAGTCCAGCCTCAAAGTTCCAAATGTCTGTCATGATGATAGGGTTATGCCTTAAAATATTAAATTAATAACAAATAATCAAATAAATAAAGCTAGTATTTTAATGGTTAGTAAAAATAGAATGTGAGTGGTTTGTGGGCCAGTTTTAATTCTAAATTTAGCCACAGAAGGAATGATTCTCCAATAATGCGACCGAGCCTGAAACTTTACACATTATTTAAAAATATTCCTCATTTACAAAGATGAAAACCATAAATATTCCACCTTTTTACAACTGTAAAGGTTTAGAAACTATCTATATTATTCAACTGTCTTAAAACTCTAGATTTTTAGCATTTTAGTGTAGCAGAACCAATAAATATTTCAGATGCTTTTCACTGTCGTTAAAGACCACTGTGATTCAAGTCTTCTTTTTTTTTTTTTTTTTTTAACATTTTCATCCTTAGCATATTTTTACCTTTCAAGAAAGTTTTCCTCTTTGGTAGCTGTGTTTGTCATTTCACAATGTCCCCTCTATAACGAGCTTCCTACAGGACAGAGAGGAGACATGGTAACTGTGTTCAGCTGTGTAAGCTGTTGTCCAGACATGAGTTTTCAACACACATATAAGAATAAAAAAGAAATAATTTACTTAGATTGCAACACAGGCATTATAAAAACTTCAAACAGCAAAAATAATGAAGCAATGGAACAGCCTTGGAAGGTGATGGAAATCTCCAGCATAGGAAGACTGCAGAGACAGGCTAGACAAACACCTGGAAAGAAGTAATATTGTGCTTTACAAGTTTTTGAGATAATTCTGTCCTTAAAATCTTCCTTTCACTTTTTTCCCCTTTCTCCACTTTAATTTCTTTCCATATTTTTGTGAATCAGACACTATTTAGTACACTGTAAAGAAAGTGGAAACAGTAGGGTAGCTGGGTGGATGGAAGAATAAAATAGATGGAGTGTTGTGTGCATATTGCTGGATTTCAGACAATAGACTCTAAACTAGAGGATCTCAGTTAACTCCTGCCTCGTGATATTAAGTAATTTAATTTAACTATGCCTCAAACTTCAGTCTCTAAAGTGACATTATAATAATTTATTTTTCCCTTTTCAAGGAAATTACATGTTTACGTTGATATTTGGAATCAAAAATTATATTGTATCAACTGGGAATTTTATATTGTTTCACTAATAATGTCAAACTATTAGGCATGACAACTAAATACCATAGTAGCTATGCTTTATTGTTATAATCAGATAATTTACAGTTCTGTAAATATGAAATGAATAGTGAGAAGTACAGAATTATTTAACTCATAAACATAAAATGTTTGTGTAGAATATTTCAGTACCAAGTTCTGGTAAGAATAAACTTGTTACTCAAACATTGAAGATAATCTGTAGGTCTAATTTTTTAGACAAGTTAATTTGTATTTTTCCATCATTTATGAAAGGTGTGAAAAGACCTCTGACCCAAAGGCAAACAAATCTGAAAGCAACAAACATATTTTCTGTCATTTGAAAGCAAAAATATCATTACTGTCAATAAAACTACAGCTGCAGTGAGCGTCTGCCAGAGATTTCCTCTCAACTGAAAAAAGTCAGTTCAGATTGTGAGCTTTAGCCTTTCCTGCCAGGGAGACCTGGGCTGTTGACATTACAGTTGAGTGCTCGCTCTCAGGTCTGGCACCTTTAATCTGTTGGATTCTGCAGAAATGAATTTCTGAAAGATTTGGGAAAATAAATTCTTTCAATGAACTCTTTCAACCAGTATGAAATCCACAACAGAGAATATGCATGTGGGAGAGACTGTACCTATAAAGTGCACTTTCCACAGGTAAGTTATTTCTTAAAGAAAAGGCAAATAGTTTTCAAACAGTAATATTTTCTTTCCAGTTAAAATTGTTCAACTAACTAGTGTTCATAGAATTTGAGTCAAAATGCATTGAAATGGATGTCATGGTAAGAGCCAGTCAACTTACAATTCATCAGGATTTTGCTAATTTCTATTTTCCTGACAATTTAGATTTTTTCTTTCTCTCTCTTTTTCTGTCCTGAAAAGCTCCATTGCCCTTTTAGCAGCTGCTTCTGGAACAAAACCTGCCTTTGACTTAATAGCTCTTGTAAGAAGTTAGAGCCAGATTCTGATCTCTGACAGCTGCAAACATGGATGAAACAGATTGGTTTCAAGAGAATTAGTTATATTTTACAATAGTAAATTAATAAAGTTCATGAACTTTGAAAAACAATATTCATGTTATGTCCATCTATATAGTTTAAACTCCTAAAGATGAAAGAATGGAAGATTTTGAACTTTTAGATACAACATTGTATAGGCAACGTCAGTGTTTTACCACAAGCTTACTTGACTCCATGTGGACCTTAGCAAGGGGTATTAATCCCCACTGCTTACTATTCTTGAGTTTCACTATATTTTGCATAACATTTCTGAGACTGTCCTACATTTGTGTTGACTATATATGTCTTAGTTATGGCTTAAAAAATCAAACAGTAACAAAACAAATTAGATCTATTAGAAGAGAAAACACATCTGTGCTAAGCTGGTCTGTGTTCCAGAAAAGATCAGCTAACATGAGGCAAAATAGGAAAGAAACCCATATTTGTTTTAAAATATTTCGTTCTTGATGGAACTACAGTTAGGGATTATTTCTCATTTAGTTTGATAACATAAAGAAGACAGCTGATATTCCAAGGTCTTTAAAGCCCATCATGGCCTTTAATAAGACTTAGATGAAATCAAAACAGGCAGTAGCGAAGTTTGTATGCTTACCCAGCATCTGTCATTAGAGAACAAAGGACCAAAATGGAAATATAACAAGTAAAGTTTACACTCAAAGTACATTAAAGTGAAAGTGAGGAGCAGTGTTCTGTGCTCAGGTCAGTACCCTACCAGCAGTGAAACACTGATGACTGCACCAGCCAACTTTGATACCAGTCATATTCATAGTGACCATGCAAAATATATTTTAAAAAATACAAATTAATATTTAATGCATGTGCTGATGATAAAGAATTGTAATGTTAGGTTTCTTGTCCCCAGGATGTTCCTCTAGAGCAGTTCTACATTTAAGAAAGAATGGAAAATCTGAATATAACCTGACAGTGAACAAACAAGTCCAGGCTCTGCTTAGTCCATGGGTGAGCATAAATTCACTTTTGCAATCTGTCATCATAAACATCTACATAAGATTATATAAGAACAGCCATACCATAACAAGTCAAGCACTCAGTTAGCCTGCTATCTCGTGTTCAAAAATAATTAGTAAAGAGGATGCTTAAAGAGGGGTATAAGAAACAGACAGTCATTCAGTGATATATTTCAGGCTAAAATCTCTTAGGTTACTACATTCTGCAGTTTAGGAAGTTCCTACATCAAATTTAATACTCCTCTGTTCAACTAACTTTGATGGATTTTTTTTCTCCACTCATTTATCATATTGTTTTTTTACTCCATCTAAACTTTTGTCATCTTCAGTTTAGAGTCACAAAGAGGTTCAACATTTAGCCAGGTGCTATATTTATGGCATAGGTCACAAACTCCAGAGTTGGGCATACAGCCCCCACAGTCCATATAATGCATCTATAAAATTATTTTATCAGGATCCTCAGCTGCAACAGTAAGCTGGAGAGATAGAATTAATAGTAGAAAAAAAAAAAAAGGGAAAAGAAAAAAGGAAGACATTAAATTATTCTGGAGGGGAAAAAAGAAAAACATGACAGATAATAAAGCCTGATATGGTGCAATTGAAAGGAAGAAAAGATGAGTGTGGCAGAAGCAGAAGACTAGAGCATGTTTACAACCCATGGGGAATTAATGCAATCCTGATAGTCTTGGCTTTGTTCTATACAGAGAATAATGTATAACATGTTTTCATGTCCACAGATATGATAGCTATTTTGCTCTCTGAATTAAGAACAAATGCAAATTTTCAGCCCCCCAAAAATCCATCGTTACAAAACACAACTTATTTCAAATAGGATTCAGACAAAACAGATTCTGAAGAGGAGTGTGAGATTTTTGACTTCAGCTTAATTCTCTTACAGCTTCTTACAGTATTTTTTGACTGCTATTGCATAGATTCAACACAGTGCACATACAGCATCAATAAGTATTTGCACCTTTTAATGGACATGGCATTGAAGTGTAGACTCTTCTTCTTCCAGGGAGTTATAAAAATAAATGGTAGTTGGATAAGACAGTAGAAAAATGTGAAAGATCAGAAAAAGAATGAAAGCAAATATCAAGGTGCTAGAGCCATGATTTCCACATGAGGAACTTTCACTGGTACCTCTTGTCCCTGGACACAGTTTCCAACACTGCAATTTTGTTAGAGTACACTTGGCTGCCTTTGTGCCTTTGTCAAGCCAGCGCATTTCACAGCTATAAATATGTGGGCACCCCAGCATAACTCAGCATTGTTGCCTTTCTTTAGTGTATATTTTGCATCTCCACACAATGTCAGACTAAATGTCTTTTTTTGGCAGGTATTCAATCACTGGGCTTGCTCAGGGAAACCCAGGATATCTTTCACTGCCTTTGGGGATTGGGAGGGGAACAAAAAGTTAGCTGGATTTTTCTACTGAGACTCAGTTTATAGAAGCATTGAAAACAGATTTGATGGCCAGTAACTGACATACCAATGCAGCAAGTCCAACCCTATAGCTATAATGATCAGTTTTTCCAGCATCAAAGGTTCTGTTCCTACATCAGAACTGGTTTTCTGTCATGGGGAAAAACAGCTTAACTTGCACAGCTTAAATGAAATCAAGATGGAAGCAGTTTATCGATTACTAATGATGTAACTAACCAGAAATTGGAGAACTCACATTCAGGATAAGAATCAGCAACAGAAAAGGCACTGCTTGACCAAAACAGAGTGGGCAGTGTCTGCCCACCTTGCCTGCCCCATTTGCCCCTGTTAGAGATCTTCATATTTCTCCTATACTGCTTTGCAAGCTGACTTTTCCTCTGAGTTTTATTGCTAGTCCCTTAGTTACTGTTTAATGTTAATGGTCAGCTCAAGCCAATCAGAAATTTTTTCATTGCCTTTTGGCATCATCAGTTTTGGGGCAAAGCCCTTTTCAGAACAACAAGTTTAGGGTGCTTCTCACACACACCTAATGTTTACATTCACTCTTCCTACCCAGGCCACGTTACTTTTCCAAAATCCATTGTACCAGCTAAGATCGGTTGGTTAGTACAGACTCGCTCTTCCATGGGCCAAGTTTAAAACAAAGTAGTGTAAAGCCCTGTTTTCAGCATGATTTCATAACATGGATGCTTTCGAACAACTGTTTTGAGAAAGCAAATATTGACAGAAAAACTGTGCAGTGTATACCAGCTCAAGAAAAATCATGACATATATTCATTTACAGTCCCCTGTTAAAGATGGATAAAGCTTAACATTTTTTGAGTCATTTTTGGCAGTGCAGCTAGAATTTCTATTAGGCCATTGAACAGATGAAAAGCTTTGGCTTGTGCTTGGGCATCAACATGGGACTCAACATTTTGAATATTACACAGTTATCTTCCTTGCACAGCATCTGGCAAGTCCAGTCATCTACACTACCAAGTAAAAAAACGGAAGTCATGAATTTAGATTCCTTCAGACAAATTTCAATTCAGTGAAACAATGACAGTATATATATTGAAGATTTTTTCCACGGGTTTTACTCCTTTATTTTTACTATTTCTTTGGGAAACTAATTAGATTTCAGCAGGCACAGCTTGAGTGGTGTATTGAAAAAAATATATAATTCTATTGACCTATTGACTATGAAATGAAATCAGTCATCTGTTAGAAGAGTAACAGTTTTAGGTATGAGAGGTTGTGGGGGAAAAAATATAACAGCTGGTACATTGGAAAATGAAATAACACAGGAACATTTGGGGAAAAAGTAAGAAAAATTTTGTCCCTGCAAGCTTTATGAATTCGTAATTGAAAAACTTGAACTGTTGTATTGTTTTGCTTACTATATCAGTAAGCAAAATTCTCCCTGAGAAACAAGGGAAGTGAGTTCATTCTGATTCAGAAATGCTTGATGTATCCTGAACTGTCATTTCCATACAAGACACCTTAGCACAAATGATGTACAGCTGGATTGCAAACTTCACTTTTGAATACCACCTCATGCCTCTCAGTTCCTGACCTCCATGCACCTAAAAATTTAGAAGTCACACATTATCTTAGACACAAAATTGTACAGAAGATCAAGCAGTACTTGGAGAAGCAACTGTCAAGCAATCTCAAAAATGGGAAAGGCTAAAGGAAGATATATTCCCAGAAAAATGCAGAAGGAAGAGAACACATGAAGCCAAATGAGAACCTAGAAGGAATTCAAAGATTTAGACTAGATAGGGTCAGGATTTAAAGAAAAAAGGACCAGGCTATGCTGGAGGGTAAGCATTGCAACATTTAATGAAGCATACTTAAGTACTTTCGTGGATGTAGCTCTCAAATCTCTTTTGACTACAAACTTCCCTCGTGATCAGATCAGCACCATCATAGAGATGAATATGCAACTGAGATCACTGCAAATGATTACAAACCACTGTCTCCATCTCAGTGAATAAAACCAGCCCGTTCTTGAAATATGGCCATTTTTAAAATTGAAGTCTTCTGTCAGAATTGAAGTATTGTATAAGATACTGATTTCTCACAGTCAAGGTGAGAAATACTTTGTCCTTTCTCTCTTCTTCCAGATTCCTGCAATATAGCACCTTATTACAGCAATGACACTGCATGGAAAATCAGCTTCCCAACTAAACAGCCTTTACCAGCTCCCACCATTGCCTGGAAGTGTGCTGCAGTTGAGATCACAGTACTGTGCTCAAAGAGATTCCAAATCCTTTGATTTGTGTCCACTCTTACACAGTGGCATGGCCGAGGGCACTGGGGTGTCTGATTTCTTTCACTAATGAAAGGACCACTGAATACAGAAGGTGAAAGGGGGAAAGCACAGCAGCAGCTGCTGTGGGAGGGAAACATGACCCCTCTAGTGGTGTTCAGTCCCCTGAGTGGGACTGACAACTCAACCATGCAAAGGAAAGAAAGTGCTGTAGCGAAAGGAATGGTACCACCACGCAAGGACACCATCATACTTTCACTTGCCACATGGGAATAACAGAAAAAAAGGTTTCATCTGCTGCTTCAGCTGAGTGCACTGGAGTGTGATTTCATTTGTCGCGAGTGCGTGTGTGCAAAAGGCAACAGGAAGAAGCACTTAGTTTGATTGCACTCTAACCATTTGCTGATAATGTGATTGAAAGCAATTGTGTCTGATAATTTACGTTTTTAAAAGCCTAATTTGCAGTAACTGCTTTAAAATCACTGAATAAGATTAAAAGAAAAAGGTGGGGATTGGAAAATTAAATCTGTAAATGGAAGCTGGAATTGGTAATCTACCATGCAGTGGGATGAAATTACATACAAATCACTTTGTATGCTAAAACTTCATGTGAAAACAAAGATTTTGTTTTTCATTACACAGTTACCTAATAGTCTCATAAGATAGATGCCTTTCCACAGGAAAAAAAAAAAAAGAAAAAATAAAAACAATTTTAAAAAATAGTAGTTTGGATATTTGCTTGTCAAGGTGTCTGAATAAAGGTATTGAAGATATTCTTTACCATGAGGGTCGTGAGGCACCGGAACAGGCTGCCCAAAGAAGTTGTGGATGCTTCATCCCCCCATCCTTGGCCAAGTCAGACAGGACTTGGAGCAATCTGGCCTAGTTAAAGGTGTCCCTGTCCACGGCAGGGGGTTTGGAACTGGATGATCTTTAAGGTGCCTTTCAACCAAAGCCATTTTATGATTCCATCGTTGTCTGATATTCTCCTTGACAGTACTGCACCTAAGTCACAGTTCAGACAGCAATGGGATAGATAACAGCTTTCTTAGGGGCGAGGTCAAGTTAATATATCAGGTCTCACTGTACAAGACCAAAAGGAAAAGCTTCTTGAGAAAGGAGAAGCACAGAGAGCAAAACCTCCCGTGAATGGGAACAAGTAACAAGACCTGGCTTTCTTACAACCCACAATTTTAGGGATACATCATTTTTCTAGAAATTTCATCTTCTCAGCTGCTGTCAGAACAGATTTTCTAATAAATATATGCATCACGAATTCTATTGTTCTGCCTGCTTTCTTTGCAAGTATGGGCTCCTGGATGGCAACCAGCAGAGTGGTTCTTATCTGTGCAGGACTGCATATTCCTTATCTCAAAAATGGAGCTCCTAGATGGAAACAAATGGTCTGCACATGCACTGATCCCAGGACTACAGATTTCTATTTAGGACTTTTGCTTCAAATGGGCACTTCAATGCACATTCATTTTTCCAGGAAAAAAAAAAAAAGAAAATATATTTAAGTGATTACATTGAATCTATTTTTAAAACAAAAACAATGTTTATTACTCAGCTTCTTCTCTATACTCAGAGAACCTACCATATTTCAGATATCTCTAGTAATATAGTACAGGTTCTAAAAGCTCAAAATATAGAAAACCTTATGTTTGCAAATTAGTACCGTTTGAATACCTTCCAAATCTTAAAAAAAATTACTGTTTGAATCAGAAGGCTACAATGCTAAAAAGTTTCAAGGCATAAATTTTGTTAGGTTGCAGAAATAAAGTTTAATTATAATGGAGAAAATATAGGGAATGGAAAATAAAAAGAAAGTTGTGCAGTGCTTGTGAATATTGTAATGAGTTTCTTCCAGTTAAAAAAAAATTAAAAATTGAATTCTAAAAGGGTTAGGTAGTTAGTTATGGGACACTTACACAGTGTCATATATCTATATTTTGTATTGCTTTTTAGTATTAAGTACTTAAAATGTGTTTTTAAATTTTGAAATGAAAGCTCTGAGAAACTCAAAGACCATAATGATCACCCTTTGTCATGATCAGCACCTCAGAAACAATTCAGATTACTGAAGAGCCTCAAAGAACAGTTTCCTTAAACACTTATAATTTTGAAACATCTTTGAAAGCAAGTTCCTGAGCCATGGCTTTCTCTGGGAGGAAAACCCTGAGGGGCAATTTATGTTACACAAGTGCTTTAGCCCCAGATATGGCAGGCAGGACCTTTTCCTGTGCTACATGGGATGCAATTCTCCAAGTCCATTGTTAATGCCACTTTTGTCTTGCACAGCTCCCAAACTCAGACTAACAGACCATCCTTGGATGACCAAAGTTCAGAAAATTTCTTCTTTACATTCAGGTTCCTTATTATTGTACTTCAGATAAAACTTTACATCTTCACTTTTTTTTAATTATACCAGTGATCTAATAACTGGACATTTACAAAGATTAGCTGCCCTGTTTAATTTTGTCAGCTATATGATTTAACCACAAGCTGTTCAAAGCTGTTCAAAGCAATAAAATCTAGGGCAGGGGGAGAAGAGGGGAGGAAGAAAAAGAAAAAAAATTAATACCATTCCATCCTTATTTCATGAGTTAATGGATGCCAATAAAATTACAACACCTCCACACTTCACACAGGTGAAATATCTCTGCAGGAATGTTTGGCTTCAGAGACTCAATGATCAGACAGAAATATCCACTAGGGAGAGTGAGGTCTGGGCTATGTTGTCAAAGCACAAAACGTAAAATTATATCCTAACTTCCCTGTTTACTGGGGACGATGCCCAAGCTTCAGTTGATAATGAGTGGCTTGGAACACCACACGTGAGACAAATGCTCGCTCCAGTATTATGACTACAGATTTCTTTATGCTGTTTCAGCAGATGGCTTATAGTGACAGCTATTTATCATTCTGACCAATGCTGCCTTTTAATTGCCTTTTGTTTCATCACTGTCTTGTCATCTCCACCTGTTGCCTGCTTTTGTGTGCTTGGGATTCATCAGGAGCATTCCTGCACTGTATAAAGCAGGTGTTACTGTTGTGCTCACTGTAAATCTGCATTCGATAGTAAGGGTGATTTCACCTGTGTTCTGGAAAATCAAGGTGGATTATTCCTATCAGCCATGAGTTGACTCTGAAGAATTTGGAGGCCCATAGGAGAAGGTAGGAGAGAACAGTTACAACAGATCTGTGTAACAGATTTTTCTTCTCTACAGGTAGACAAAGCAATCAAAGCATTTCTTGGCTCTGTGTTTGCTCAGTGAGGACAACAGTGGGGAAAGGTCTGCTTCATAACTAGGATGCTTCATTCATTTAAAGATATATTTGGTGTGGATGATTTATAAAGGACAAAATTTACTGATGTGTCAAAAGACAGCACAGGTCACTGTGCCATTTTTTATCCTGCAGAAGTACTGGATATTGTTATATACTACGTAAAGATTTAGTTTAACTTTTTCATCACTCAAACAGTATATACGTTTGTGTATCTATAGCAGTTAGACCATCGACCATATTAATGATTTTTCATCAGGTTTCACAGTGTGTTGAGAGAAGATATATCTCCTGCAGGTCACTACTAATGCGATTGCAATTAAATGTATGTAAGCATTTTTTGCTGTCAACAGTGTAATAGCAGAGGTGCTCACCCTGTAGATAATCTATTATATTTTTATGGGTCTGTCTGGGAGGTTTTATAGGACTGAACATAATCCACGTTGCTAAACTACATGAAGCTGGTCTGAGTGAACAACTTTAAGTTTGAAAGTATTCAAATAAAATGTGTTATTACCAAACAGATCCATTTTGATTAGTAAAGATATCAAAAATTACCTGACTACTCTTTCCTTTAAAGAACTCCTATATTTTAAATAGAAATAAATATTTTATTATCATATCACAACTAGGAAGCTGAATTATTCATGACCATTTTGTATGTGAAAATATTTTTAAATATATGGAAGAATCTATAAACATAATATACTGAAAAAAATTATCCTACTAAAAACTAGTGTATGGATTTTTGTGCATACACTGTGAAATTTTCTAGGCTTGGCACATATGTGTATGCTATACATATTAATCACTGTGGTATATTTCAAGTATGCATTGTCTAAATTTTTTTTAAAAGGGTTTTTTAACGTACAGACAGGATTTCAGCTAACACAATACAAAAAAAAAAGAGTAAAAGAAAAAAGAACAAAGAGAAGACAAGAAAAGATGGGGAAGGTTTGGGAAGGTTTG
>VZTH01018995.1:0-47825 GCA_013397815.1 Aleadryas rufinucha
CCTACATAATATTCTATCACCTGATTCACACAACAGTTGATTCTACTTCCTCCCACAGCGTGGGAAGTTTTCTCCATGGACAAAGGTGGAACACACTGCTGTCCAGGGGGTAGAATTCTTCAAAACAGGCAGAGAGACTTCCTCTGCACTCTGGGTTCCAACAATAAGAATTAGACAAAATAAAGAGTCTACAAACTTTGGGCTTGAAAACTCTAAATTATCAGGAAGAGTGAAGGACAGTTTTCTTCATTTTGGTTGGTACTAATACAGGAGAAAAAATATCCAACCATTAACAAGTAATTTAAAATATGCAAAAATATCCATATAAAGCTGTGTTTATTAATACCTGAAGAAAAAAACAATAAAAAATTAAAAAATAAACAATAAAACAATAAAATTTTCAATTTTACACAGAAGACTTCCTGTGTAACTCCATATGACACAGCAGCAGTCAGTATTAGTAAAGTTTTAAAGAAAGTAATGCCAATAAATATCACATTCCACTATGACGTTGTCCAAATAAGTAATAGAATTTGTCATTTTTCAGAGCTGGAACTTCTTTCTTTCTTTTTACAAGACTTCATCCAAGCTAGTGAGGCACTTGGGTTTCAGTTTTTGTCCTGAATCATGAGCTTTCATGCACTACCACATCTAACAACCATTTCCTTGGATATACTCATTATAGACAATATCCTGAATCTCCATAGGGTCTATCAAAATAAAATGAAAGTGATAACAGTTGTGGTGTATAGGTAAAGCCTTATAAAATGAAGGCCTTGTTGCCTTTGTAAAATCATGGCTCAGTTACTTAGGCTAAGTAGAGAAGGACTGTGGGAAAGAGGCATTGCTGAATTAGGAGTAGAAGAACATGCTGTGTGACCATCGTGTGCTCACATCGTGGTGTGTGGTGGTTGGTTGAATTATGCTTGTTATGTTTTAAAACTATGTAAACAGATAACCGGCTAAGTGCTTAAAAAGGCCAGGTTTTTGCAATAAAGTGGTGATGCTTGCCACCATCTTCAGTGTCAGTCTTTTGTGTCCACTGTTATTCAGTCACCTGTCCTGCAGGATTCACTCCATCTTCCCCTGGAAAGACAATGGTCCNGTCAGTATTAGTAAAGTTTTAAAGAAAGTAATGCCAATAAATATCACATTCCACTATGACGTTGTCCAAATAAGTAATAGAATTTGTCATTTTTCAGAGCTGGAACTTCTTTCTTTCTTTTTACAAGACTTCATCCAAGCTAGTGAGGCACTTGGGTTTCAGTTTTTGTCCTGAATCATGAGCTTTCATGCACTACCACATCTAACAACCA
Source organism: Aleadryas rufinucha (assembly GCA_013397815.1). NCBI lineage: Eukaryota > Metazoa > Chordata > Aves > Passeriformes > Aleadryas > Aleadryas rufinucha. The sequence continues at coordinate 1,317 of VZTH01018995.1, forward strand.
TTTCCTTGGATATACTCATTATAGACAATATCCTGAATCTCCATAGGGTCTATCAAAATAAAATGAAAGTGATAACAGTTGTGGTGTATAGGTAAAGCCTTATAAAATGAAGGCCTTGTTGCCTTTGTAAAATCATGGCTCAGTTACTTAGGCTAAGTAGAGAAGGACTGTGGGAAAGAGGCATTGCTGAATTAGGAGTAGAAGAACATGCTGTGTGACCATCGTGTGCTCACATCGTGGTGTGTGGTGGTTGGTTGAATTATGCTTGTTATGTTTTAAAACTATGTAAACAGATAACCGGCTAAGTGCTTAAAAAGGCCAGGTTTTTGCAATAAAGTGGTGATGCTTGCCACCATCTTCAGTGTCAGTCTTTTGTGTCCACTGTTATTCAGTCACCTGTCCTGCAGGATTCACTCCATCTTCCCCTGGAAAGACAATGGTCCTCTGTGCACATAGTATTTCAAGTAATGAACAAAACCACAGTGAAATACAAAATTCTGAACTAAGACACCAGGGTATGTACATCTAATGCCTTTACAGAGTGAAGGACAGAATTTTAGCTTGCGCACATTTATAAATTATATTTTATTGAATTTTAATTTATATACTCCATTATATTTGTAGGATGTTTAAGCTGTAGGGAAACTAGCCGTGACAAACTGGAAATCTGAAATCCACTATTTCTCACTTAAAGGCATCTCTAATAATTGCATATTGCCAAAAAAACTGTTACTGGGATTACCTAAAAGGAGAGTCTCTGTCATGTTAGTGGAGGAAGCAGTCCTCAGAGAAAGTTTCAGTAAGATCTTAGTTGAGTTTTGCTGTCTGTGTCTGCTTATTTGTGTTTGAATTTATCAACCAGCATCTTTTTTATTCACAAAGTATCCAGCTGAAGCAAAGTCTGAAAGAAGGAGATTATTTCTACAGAGTTGCACTGGCTGCTACTACATAGCTCTTCTAGGAGTGCAAGAAAAAAAAATCATCAAAGCAGCTGTGCATATAGGCTGTATGACTGTGTCTGAGAAGGATCTCTAAGACTACACTGGATGATGATGGTTCAGTTCCCTACATCCTTCAGATTTCAGACTATCTTCCTATATATGTGGGTCCTACATCATGTCTAGTTAAGTGAAGAGGAGAGAACAGGCACTACGGAGGTGGTGGATTCATCATTTAACATTTAGAAGAAAGAGAAATTGGCTTGGGGAATCCTGAAGAAACTGGAGCCTACATTTACTGTTTTCATAGGCTTTGATTATCTAATCCAATGACATTTTTGCTATCTCTAGCTACTCTCCTTCAAAATATACTATAATTCTACAGAACTGGTTGAACAAAGCATTGATATGAGTTACCCAAATAACTCACAGGTATCTCCAGTGTTAGCTGCTTTGGCAGGAATGGAGAAGAAATTCCATCTTACTTAAGGCAAGGGCCATGAATGATGAAACAATTTGGATACGTGCTTCTGTCATCACAATAGTCCTTTAGCATGATATACTAGACCTTTTCTCCCTTTCACTTATGTCAAATAGTTTTTCACTTTTATGAGCCTGTCTTTAACTATCAATCCTACCAGCAGTTAACCTTTTTGAAAACCCATAGTAAAAATATTTCCTCCTTTGCATCTAGCTCTTAATTTCTCTCATCCTCCGTATTCTTAATCTAATGCCTGTCTAAAGTGTTTTTGGCTTCTTGTTTAGAATGTGGAATTTGCTACAGAAATTATACAAAATACCATATTTCACCAATCAAACATTCCAAGAGGAACATTTCTTTTTCCTATTCCTTTTTGCGAAAGTTTTAAATTAGGCACTTAATCACTCTTTATAACATCTGAGAGTCATTTGGTGGAGCAACTTTCTCTAAAATAATCTTTTTATCTATTTTAGCCAGCTAAGTGGTGTAAAATGAAAGTGTAACACTAAAATGCATTACTATATTAGCTGAACTATGTATATTTAAATGGATGGATATAGCACAATCATTCCAGCTTTTAGATTTAGTAAGTTGTAGACTTACTGTTGTAAGTAAGTTAGATGGCATAATTAATAGTTGGACAAATCACAGAATCACGAAATCACAGAATATGCTGAGTTGGGAGGGACCCATAAGGATCATCGAGTCCAACTCTGGCCCTGCAAAGAACCATCCCCAAGAGTCACACCACAGAGAATTCACACCACGCCCAAGAGAGTTCTCCAAACATATCTTGTACTCTGTAAGGCTTGGTGCTGTGACCACTTCCATGGGGAGCCTGTTCCGTTGCTCAACCGTCCTCTGAGTGAAGGACCTTTTCCTGATATCCAACCTAAACATCCCCTGACACAACTTCAGGCCATTCCCGCGGGTTCTGTCACTGGTCACCACAGAGAAGAGATCAGTGCCTGCCCCTTCTCCTCCCCTCACAAGGAAGTTGAAACTGCAATGAGTGACCTCAGCTGCTTTTCATACAGCTTCCCCTCAAAGCCCTTCCCCATCTTTGTTGCCCTCCTTTGGATGCTCTCTTATAGTTTAATACTTTTCTTATATTGTGGTGTCCAAAACTGCCTCCCAGCACTTGAGGTGAGGTTGCCCCAGTGCAGAGCAGAGCAGGACAATCCCCTCCCTTGCCTGCCTGAAATGCTGTGCCTGATATCCCCCAGGACACAGTGGATCCTCCTGGCTGCCAGGACGCTGCTGACTTATATCAGTGGAGCTTCACTGATTTATACATTTTAGGATATGACCTAGTATTTGTAAACTTTGAATAACATTCCTTTCTGTTTTAAAATATAACACAGAGAGCAGATCTACTTTGCAGTTCAAATATAATGTGATACATAACCAGGATTATACCTTTATCTATTTGCTTACTCTGCATTATCCTGTAAATGAACTAATTCACAAAAAATACATCCTGTACAAGACAATATAAGCCACAGTGAAAGTATGATGACTGTTGTATGAATAATATTGTTTATTCTCAGTTCTGCAAAAGAAATTTTCTATATAAACAAATACCATTAATTTTTAACACTATTTGGCTGTATATTTTAGATAAATGTATACATACACACATACATATATATTATGGATGTATGTATATATGCATTATGTACAATAACGTATACTTATATACAAAATAGAATGCACATTTAATAAAGACACTGTAACTATTTCATTGACATATGAGGCATAACAGACTGTGTTGTAGATCAGACAAATGATACTTGTAAATGAACCAGCTAAATGAATCAACCATGCCTTATTTGATGGAGAGGTGTCAAAAAAATCAACAACCTAGCTAACAGTTTCTACAGAAAGATCTAAAAATTAACTGAGTTAGAGAGCAAACACACACATTCATAAAGCTGATCCTGTGGAGAGAAATTTAACAGTGCCTAGCTTATGCACAGAGAGTTTGACTGTCAGTGCCCAACTTTTATTTTCTGTAGCTGAAAACTAAATTGTGGATTTAATTTCACAGTTGTGTCAATCCTGCATCTTTTATAAATATACAGGGTACTTGAAAAAGAAGTCTGTAGGGAAGACCTAGAATAGTTCACTCCAGGCTATTTTGCTCCCGATTTGGCAGAGAAATCCACAGTACTACGTAAATTAAAATCAATCTATTCTAGGGGCATATATTTGTTCATAAAATTGTTACTGGTTGGATTAACTATTCCTGATATTATTTTAACTCAAAATGGTATTAGAGAAGGAAATTAATAAGTAAAAAGACTGACAAATCTTTAACCAAGGTCACTGCTGGCAAATTATACTGACCATATCTCAATGCTGTCCACATTTGTCATGAGGTACTGTGACACACTTGCATATAAACTGATTCTGACAGCAGAAGAGAGTTCTAGCTAAAATCAGCAAGGACAATGTTGACTGGAATGACAATCAGCTTCACACTCTCAATCTTTCCTTTGTTAAACTGAAAATGTGCATCAAATCTTGGCATTCTCAGCTATGGACAGAAGACTCTAAACATTCTCTGAACTTTTATTTTTCAGCTCATTCATAATTTTTGATCGCTTGGGGTATTATCTGGTTCAGTGCAGAATATTAACTTAATATTAGCTTTCATACTAATACTTAAGCTCTATATGTATGTACACATTCAAGGTGTATCATGCAAAAGTAGCAGTACCTCCTTGCTGTAGTCAAGGTGCAACTACCATTTAATTCAACAGGAGCGGCACACCTCATTTAACTTTAATAGTTTAAATATGTTTTGTAGTTGCATGTTTTCTATATGTCTTACAGAAAAGGCTTGAGTTCATATTTGGTAGTCCTATAATTCATAACACCAGAATGAAACTCATAAGTTCTGGTTCTGTTTCTCTATTACTTTAGACAGATATATTTTGGCTTTGGTTTTTGTTGCCTTGTAACTTTTTTCCTCAGTTTTTACACCTGAACCTCATTAGGCTTGAGAATGTGACCTATATATGGGATTTGATTATATGAGAGGCTCACAGTACAGAAATTCTTCATAGAGAGGAAATCTGCTCAGTGTCCAGTTCTCTGAGATATTGCCAAGGGCTGAATGTAGTGAACTGTGTTTTTAAGTTAGACCATTTTAAGGAATCTCAGATGTTTTCTCAGACAGGGATTTTGAAATTTTAGGCACACATATCTCATTAAATTATCTAGAATTCAGGTGTCTAATTCTTTCGGACTACTCTGAAACTTCAAGGATTATTTACTGGTGAATTTAAATATATTGAATTGCTGTGGTTACACAAGACAGCTGTGAGGATGGAGTTCCCCTTAATAAATTACTATAACACATGAAGATTGAGAGGAAGACTTTATATTGCTCTAAAAAAGTTAAAAGCTATGTGACAAATTCATACGGTCAGAGAATCATGGAACATTTGGGTTGGAAGGGGCCATCAAAAATTATCTAGTCCAATCCCTCTGCCATGAGCAGGGACATCGACATCTTCCTTTAGAACAGATTGTCAAAGTCTCATCCAGCCAGACTTTGAACACCGCCAATGGTGGAGTATCCACAATTTCTTTTGGCAACCTTTAACGTCTCTCCACTCTTGTCATAAAATATTTCTTCCCTGAGTCCAACCTGTTTACCCTCTTACAGCTTAAATAATATTGTCCCTTGTCTGCTACAGACCTCAGCAAAAGTATTTCTTTGTCTATCTCTGTCTTTCTTATAAGCCCCTTTTATGTATTAAAAGGCCACAATAGGGTCCTCCTGAAGTCTTTTCTTCTCCAGGCTGAACAACCCCAAATCCCTCTCAGCCTTTCTTCAGAGGATAGGTGTTCCAGTGATCACTTTTGTGCCTTTTCTCTGGACCTGCTCTAGTAGGTCCATTTATTTTTTTGTACTGAGGACTCCAGAGCTGGATACCTTACTCCAGGCCAAGTCTTATGAGAATGATGTAGAGTGAGAGAATCACCTTCTTCATGGCCTACTGTGCACAGTTCTTTTTTTGAAACCCAGGATACAATTGGCTTTTTGGGCTGCAAATGCACGATAATGGCTCATATCCATTTTTTCCTCCAGCAGGATTCCCAAGTCCTTCTCCACAGGAATGTTCTCAGCAATTCAGCACCCAGTCTTTATTGATATTGGTGATTGCCCTAGCCCAGGTAATACGATGTAGCACTTGGTCTTGAAGAACTTCATGAACCCATTCGTCAACCTGTCAAAGTCCCCTGCATGTCATCTCTTCCCTCTAACATATCAACCTCACTCACTTTGGTGCCACCTTCAAACTTTCTGGATGCACTATATATGTAATTAATGAAAATATTAAATAGTATTGGTCCCAGTATGGATGCTTGAAGGAGATCACTCTTTACAGATTTCCACTTTAACATTGAGTTGTTGGTTGTAACTCTTTGGATGCTGCCATCAAGCCAATTCCTTGTCCATCTACCAGTTCACCTATCAAACCCATTTCTTCAATATAGCAGCAAGAATGCTGTGGTGTACAACAACAAAGACCTCACTGAAGTCCTGATAGAAGTCGTGAAATACTGAATCCTCAATACAGCATTAAAAACAATGAAAATAGCTAAAACAGAATCAGTATCACAATAAGTAGTAATCTGCTGCTGAATTGGAGTAGAAGAAATATAGTCACTGGAAAGCTGAAGTATGATGTAGTCCTCAGATTTGATAGCATACACACAAGTTATGGCTATACAGTTTGCATATACAAACACATGACAAGTAGAGGTCAAAGTGGGTCATCAGTTAAGATGTGACTGTCACAAATCAGTCCCTTAGTGACTGTATGTATCATCTAGGGAATAGAGTGTATCCAGCAGTAACATAAGCAAGCACATCACAATGGATAGACTTACTCCCAGAGGTTACTTGATATCTATTTTTAGGCCTTATCAGCCTTCATAGAACCATAGAATCATTAAGATTGGAAGAGAACTCTGAGATCATCATGTCCAGCCATTAACCACAGCACTTCCAAGTCCATGACTAAACCATGTCCTAGGCACTACATCTCCACATTTTTTTGAACAGTTTCCAGGGTCAGTGGTTCCACCATTTCCCTGTGTTGCATGAGAAGGTGAGATTTATTCAAGCCCTTAGTGTTTGATTAATCTGTCAGTGTCCCAGGAAAGCTGAGAGCCTTGTGCCTGATCAGTCTGTAGGGTCCCGTTATGGGGACCCTTCACTGAGCAGTTCACTAGATTGGAGGGTGGTTTGACTGACATGTTTAGATTCACACACCAAAAAGAGAAACTCCCTCGTGGGTCTCACACCTTTACCCCCTGCCAGCAACTACCAGTGCCCTTGAAGGACTCACATTAACAGTTTACAGAATAACACTCTTTATTAATAAATCGTGATAAGTTAAGATTCAACAATTGCCAGTGATACTATCTGACTGCAAAAATAAATTCAAAGCAATATATTAATTCAAAGCAATATGCTAACAAGCTGTAACCCCCACTAAAAGCTAGCTAGAGGTAAACAGCACATATAGAGTATGTTTCTTACCCAATGAGCACCCCTACAGGCGAGAAGTTCAGCCCATTGGCTGATCCCAGAAGTTTCAATGGATTCTTTCCTAACCTCTCTCCATTTTTAACTCATTTTTATACTATTTCTTTGTGCTTAGGTGGAGCTTGAATGACTTTAGTCATACATCTTAGTGGGTGGTGGCTGTATGTTGGAAGCAGATACCTCAGGATAGTACGTGAGATAACCCTGGGATGAGGACATGCATCAGTCCAAGGGCAGTGATTTCACCATGGTTGCTGATTCAAGATCAAGACATTTTTCTTTGTCTCCCTTGGTTTTCAGCTGCTGTGTGGCTTATCAGCTGGAAAGCACCACTGAGTTCCCTCCTCTGCAAGGGTTTTGACAGAGCCTGGCTGCAGTGTCTCCTCTCCACCCTCCGTTTGGTCCCTCTTAGGTTGTATTTTGTGTGAGAGGTCAGATATGCTGGCCATGTTCCATTCAGGGAGTAGCAACTGGTTTTTTCCCTATGAGTTGTGTACCATTATCTTTTACTCAGTCATCTTCCCACTCCCTGGGCAATCTATTCCAATGCTTGACCATCCTTTTAGAAAAGAAATTTTTCCTAATGTCAAATCTAAAACTCCCCTGGCAGCACCTGAGGCCATTTCTGCTTGTCCTATCACTTGTTACCTGGGAGAAGAGACTGAGTCCTATCTCACTATACCCTCTTTTCGGGGAGTTGTAGAAAGCGATAAGGCCACCCTTGAGCCTCCTTTTCTCCAGGCTAAATAACCCCAGCTGCCTCTGCGACTCCTCATCAGACTTGTATCTCAGACCCTTCAGGCCATTTGTCGCCCTTCTCAGAGATCAGCGTCTATGCCACAGTATATATAGATATCAGTTTTATATTAATTATAAAAGTTGAGTTACTTATAGTAACTCATAGCCTTGAGAAGACAGTTTTATTAACATGCACATCCTTGGTAAAAATATAAATTTTACTTACCATAACTGAGTAAATGTGGGAGTATCACAAAATATATATTCACTTGCTTAATCTGATAAACTGTTTTTATACAGTTTATAATCATCAGTATTCATTACACATCCATCTCATTATATTCTGTTTCATGTTGGCAGACATTACTGAAACACTGGGTGACATTTTAATAAGTGTGACCACATAAATCTGAATATAATTCACACTTGGAAGACCTAGACATCCAAAAGCTTTATCTTAACTCTCAATATAAACTCCTAAACAAATACAAAATGATAAAAATCTCATGTTCTTATTTGAATTGCTCTTGAATTAGGGAATAATATTTATCTCTAGTCTTATTTTAGTCTAATCTTCCACTAGTATGCTAAACTCCATTTTTAGCCTTGGCATGTTCTAATCAGAAATAGGAATATTGAAGACTTTATGTATATATATTAATCAGAGTGCTAGTCTCACTGCAACTTCCATTGAGGACTCTTGCTGCTGTTGTATTTCTGCAAAGTATAAATAAATATTCTAAAAATTCAAGTCTGATCCCACTTATTCTCATGTAAATCAGAAATAATTGCACAGGAATTAATTCAGTTTCATTAACGACAATACTATGTATCTCCTAGTCTGAAAGTTGTATACCTGAATCATTGGGAAGAAAAGAAATTTTAAAAATGTGGTCTTCTTCCCTCTCATGAAAATGATTCTTCACAAAGTACATCAATACGTGTCTAGTCTGAACTTCTAAAGTTTAGCAAGTATCTATTACAGTTCATGCCTTATGCTAATCTGAAAGTGTAGTGCTTATTTTTAAGAATGAGCACACAATTTTAAACAACTCTAAAAGGAACTTCTGGAATGACAAACAATGCACCTTTAATGGAGTCTACATTTTAAGAACTTAGATGCAACTAACTTCACAGTTATAGGTACACTACTTCTGATTCATGCCAGAGTATAACAAAATGCCATTAATGTTTGGCAAATGTCTTTCGTTGAGTGATAAAATTTCCTGTCTTTCCTGGCACAAATCTCTATAGCAATAGCAATTTGAATATCCTCCTATTTGAATATCCTATTTGAATATCCTCTTAAATATAATTCCTTCCAATACATATTGATGTGATTATTTTGTATTTTTGAACAGCCCAATAGTATATGGGAATATAAATAAGTAGGCAAAATAGACTGAATTTCCTCATCCTCTCACAACCTAAAGACAGATTCTGAAGTAATGTTCTGGATGCAGGTTTCTCATAGCTAAACAAATTGAACTGATTTTCTTTCCTTCTGTATAAATGAAGACTTACATTGTGTTTCTCATCAGAATACAAAAGGAAATGAGTAAAAGAAGAGAATACTCATATGCAAAAAACTCTACATATGTGCAGGAGAAGAAAAAAGATAGTCCATGTTTAAAGATGATACCTGGCACTATTCCACTATCTACTATTCTGGACAGGTGTATGTACCTTCTTTTCCATCAGTGCTAATTTTTCTGAGTGGAAAATTAATGCTGTTTCTTGTAGCTCAGCTAAGTCATTCAAAGTTAGTTCAGGTATCTCTGCATGAGTGAATGGTATGTATCTTGTAGGCACAACCTGCAGAAGAGGTCTCCGCCTGGGCTCCGTTCTCTTCTCTGCCACCTGCTCTGCATGTACATTCAGGCCACATGCTGGCCTTCAGGGAATGACAAGATGTTAAATGCAAATACTTTATTTTACTGGTTCAGCTATTTCACACTTTTTTGCTAAGAGCTCTGTACTCCTAAGGGTTTATTTTCTTGGCAACCAGTATCTCCCCTTTCCACTGCTCCTCACTTCCAGAAGGTTGTTTTGTCACATTGTACTGTTTTTTAAAAAAGCTGACAATTACTGTTCTCTTAGGATCTTTTAAATACTCAGTTTTTTATTCTCATGTTACTTCAGTGAGCAGTGCTTACACAGCATCAAGGACTTTTCTGCTTCTCATCCCACCCCACCAGCAAGGCAGGTGTGGGTGGGCAAGGAGTTGGAAGCAGAAAGAGCCGGGACAGCTGTGCCCAAATGACCAAAGAGGTATCCCCTATCATGTGATGTCATGCTCAGCATATAGAGCTGGAGGAAGATGCAGGAAGGTGGGGGGACAACTATGTTTGGAGTGACATCATTCAGCTTCTCAAGTCACTGTTACGTGCGAAAGCCCTGCTTTCCTGGGGATGGCTGAACACCTGCCTGGCCACATGAAGTGGCAAATGAATTCCTTATTTCTATTTGCTTGTACGTGGCTTCTGTTTTATCTTTATTTACCTATGGAATTGTGTTCATCTCAACCCATGAGTTTTCTCATTTTTGCCCTTCTGATTCTCTCTCCCATGCTGCTGGTGGGGGTTAGTGAGTGGCTGCGTGTGGCTTATTTACCAGCTGAGGTTAATCTACAACAGTTGTGGAAAGAGTTCCAAATTATATATGACTGTTTTCTGTTCCGTTGTTCCTTACATCCTATGACTTTAACATCTGTCAAATGGCTCATTTTTGCTTGACTGTCTTCTTGTTCTTTGTTCTCATAAAGTAAATGAAATTTCAATAACAGAAAGACACCAGTATCAGTGAGTTAATATCTTTTGCATTCCTTCTTGAAGAGGAAATATACAAGGCAAGAGAGAAGTGAGGAGGGGAAATACAAGTGATAAAGAAAAGAAAAAAATATAGTGAGGAAAAATCTTTGCAAAGGGCAAGTGCAACAGGAAATGATGAGGTAGTTGTCCAAAATGGAAATGTCCTGGAAAAGACAGGATGAGGAAACAGAGTTTCTGAGACTGAATTAATGAAAATAATCCAATCCACAAAAACATACTGAGTTTTCTTTTAGACAGTTTCAAGAACTCTGAAATTATAAAAGAGAGAAGAAAAAAACAGAAGGCAAAATTTGGTAGGGTAAATATGCAAGTGATCTATAATTCTTTGGTTTTTGATGACAACGGGGTTACTGTAGACATGATGCACTTTAATATGGTATTTGTAAGCCTGTGTACAAAAAGTGCACTTCAAATCTTTGTAAGTTATTGCATCTAGAGGCTTCAACAATTCCTCCAGCTGTACTGCTGAATATTTAGAGCACAGGAAAAATGTGAGAGGGATGAGATATAACTTTGGGAAAATGGGTTTTAGACCTACTTTATAAAATTTATTCCCATATTTCATCACCAAAAGACAGACCTTTTTTTTTTTTTTTTTTTTTTTTTTTTTTTTTTTTTTTTTTTTTTTTTTTTTTTTTTTTTTTTTTTTTTTTTTTTTTTTTTTTTTTTTTTTTTTTTTTTTTTTTTTTTTTTTTTTTTTTTTTTTTTTTTTTTTTTTTTTTTTTTTTTTTTTTTTTTTTTTTTTTTTTTTTTTTTTTTTTTTTTTTTTTTTTTTTTTTTTTTTTTTTTTTTTTTTTTTTTTTTTTTTTTTTTTTTTTTTTTTTTTTTTTTTTTTTTTTTTTTTTTTTTTTTTTTTTTTTTTTTTTTTTTTTTTTTTTTTTTTTTTTTTTTTTTTTTTTTTTTTTTTTTTTTTTTTTTTTTTTTTTTTTTTTTTTTTTTTTTTTTTTTTTTTTTTTTTTTTTTTTTTTTTTTTTTTTTTTTTTTTTTTTTTTTTTTTTTTTTTTTTTTTTTTTTTTTTTTTTTTTTTTTTTTTTTTTTTTTTTTTTTTTTTTTTTTTTTTTTTTTTTTTTTTTTTTTTTTTTTTTTTTTTTTTTTTTTTTTTTTTTTTTTTTTTTTTTTTTTTTTTTTTTTTTTTTTTTTTTTTTTTTTTTTTTTTTTTTTTTTTTTAAGCAAACTCATAGGAAGTTCCATAACAAAGTAGGGCCTGTTCAGGAATGGGAAAAAGAACTTGAGGAGAAAAAAAATCTAATTGGCAGGAACCAATAGGCTACTCAGAGCACCATCCATCCTGGTCTTCAACACGTTCAGGGATGGGGCATCCACAGTATCTCTGTGCAATCTGTTCCAGTGCCTCACCACACTTACAGTAAATAATTTCTTCCTATTATTTAAGCTAAACCTAGAGCTCTTCATCTTAGACTGTCCTTTAATCCTTGCCCTATCTACTACAGGCCTTTATGAAAAGTCCCTCTCCAGCTCTCTTATAGGACTCTTTTAGGTATTGGAAGGTGCTCTAAGGTCTCCCTGGAGCCTTCTCTTCTGCAGGTTGAACAACCCTAGATCTCTCAACCTGTCTTCATAGAAGTACTCCAGCCCTATGATCAACTTAGTGGCTTTCCACTGGACTCATTCCAACAGGCAAATGTCCTTTTTGTTTTGGGGACCCCAAACCTGGACAGAGTACTCCAGGTGGAGTCTCACAAGTGCAGAGTAGAGAGACAGAATCACCTCCCTTGACCTGCTGTTCACACTTCTTTTGATACAGCCCAGGATGCAGTTGGTTTTCAGACTGAAATCACACATTGTTGAGTCGCATTGAGCTTTTCATCCACAAACTCCCCCAAGTCCTTCTCCCCAGGCCTAGTCTCCAGCCATTCTCTGCCCAGCCTGTGCTTGTGCTTGGGATTGCCTCAACCCAGGTGCAGGAAGTTTTACTTGGCCTTGTTGGCCTTCATGAGATTTGCAGAGGCCCATCTCTCAAGCCTGTCAGGGTAAACATCTTAACCTTGGTGACAAAGAACTGGAGTCTAGCACAAAAGGAAAGTCACTCCTTTCCCTCTTACTCCTGGATGAGAACGATTTCCTCCACACAGTGAGGATTACAATCCACAGGGCTATAGCAAGAATCTACAATGTCTATACAGAAAAAAGAATCTGACATGAGTCAGAGAAAATCCAAAAGGTAACGACAACAGGATATAGAACATATGTGAAAATTATATTATTTTTATTATTATTACTATTATTATTATCTGGAAAACATCCTTGTAGCACAGTTCAGAATTTGATAGAGCTCCCCAATTCGACTCCAAGCAAAAAGTTTCAGATAACAGCCTTTACGTAAGGAATTTTAAATTGTGCACAAGGTTCAGAGTTTGACAGAGATTCCTATACCATATGACATAAACTAAGTGAGCTTTTGATGTCCCTTTCACATATTGTTGACCATTCAGTTATAGTCAAACAGAAAATAAAAATTCAGTAAAATAAAAATTAGAGTAGAAAAGTCACAGAGTTAAAAGAGAGTGCTGTGAGCAGAAAGGCACAAACCACCTGGAGTCTAAAATCAGGCTTTCAGCTCTGTTTGCTCTGCAACTTCACAGATTCACTAGCAGTCTTATCCCCAGTTCTGCAGATTCATGACTTCTACATATGTGGAAATTCTAAGTTTATTGCACTTCCTTCTAATACACTTTTGCATTATTTATGTAACCCATCTTTAATCTAATATTAGCATCTATTATTAATAGACCCAATTACATATCTAGGAGTTAATATACATCTAGTACTGCCATTTATTTTGTTGTAAATCAATTGCCTACATACTTCTATTATTTATAGATGAATTTTCTATTTTGTACGAGGAATCCCTTTAAAGAATTTTCAGATTCAGTGAAAAGTCCACTTACTAAAACTTCAAGGAGAATACATAAAGAGTAAAAAGCATCCCTAGAGGTATTAATACTAGACAGAAATCAACAGCCCCATGGACAGTGAAAAACCTAGTATCTTATATAATCTACTAATATAAATATATAGTAGATAGAACACACAAATGACAAATCTATCTTACTCCACTATGAAATTTAGGAATATTTTTAAGTTACCTTAGAAAAGAAAATAAAAACTGCTGATTGGTAATTGCGCATATTTCCAAGACAAATATCCATCTGGAGTTGCTCTACAGTTACCTGCTCTGAACTTGATCCTGCTTATTTTCACACAGGAGTGAAAGTACCAGAAAATCAGTCAGATGGATCTGGGTTTAATACCTAAGTATTTTGGATGCTTTTGCATTAAAATGCACTCAGTTGTCTCAAGAAAAATTTTATATTTTCATTTGAGTCTTTAAAATATTATTTCAAAGTAATTTTCTGGAGGAAAATGAACACATTTATCTTTTCTATGCTCATGTTTTTGGAATGTTGCTTTTTGGCTTTAGAACTGTTTCTCTTACCTGCCAAAGGAGATGAGAACTCTGCTTTGTTAATTGAAATTTGTTTTTTAAATAATTATTGATGTTGACTAATTTTAGGACAGTCTTTCAAACCTGCTGTATCCCAAATAGTTGACTTGCTTCCATTCCAGATTGACATTGCTTACATTAAAAGGAAAAAAAATAGTGACAAGAATTAGATATACAGTCAATTTATTTATGCACATGATAAAATTCAAATTTCCCAAATAGTACAGGAATAACAGAAATTTTAGAATTTGCTTGATAATCCCAGTTTCTTTTTTTTTTTTTTTTTTTTTATTGTCAAGACTCTGTAAAAACAGTTTATCTGGAGCATTTTATATCTTGGTGATTTTGTGATGCTAAACAGCATGGATGCTAGTGGCCCAGTGCTTGAATGCATTCTCTAACCCTATTTTATTTAAAGATGCCCAGTTTATTTAAAAAAAAAAAAAAAAAAAAGAAAATTCAGTCATTCAACTTCTGTATACACTTCAAAATAATCACTCTGCCTATCTGAAGTCTTGCTTCAGCTTCATCTTGAAGGTTAGTAATTCTTAAAATGCCTACACTTAAGCAAAAGAGCTACAGTGTCTTCCAGCCTTGTCCATATTACACAATATATTCTTGGGCCAGGACTCCTACTAAGTAACAAAAACACGAGCTGTATCTGTGAGCAATATGTACCAAGGCAATTAGTTAATAGGAGGTTAATCATAAGTATAGCATTTGTACCTAACAAAGTCTAAAACTGTGTAAGAGAAATCCAAGACATACTTTAAATACCATTTGGAAAGGTCAACTTGGTATTTGTGTGATAGCACAAATACAGCCTAAATGCCATGGAAATGGCAATAATACGGCATCTGTGTTACAGGAAAAGGGTTGAATGATCAGTCATTTACCCAAATTTAATAGAGAAAGATGCAGAACTGTTTTATATCATCTGTATTACCCATGAAAATAATTACTGATAAATAAAAAACTTCAGCTTTTTTTGAGTAGGTAGTGGTATGTGATATAGCAGCCACACTAATACTAAAGTTATTATAAGCCATCTGGGATTTGCTGTGGTGATATCGTAGCGATAATTTGATATTCTCATTTACTCTTTGGAACAGTCTAATATGCACAGATTAAGAAAGTTCTAAAACAGTCTCATTCCAGCTCCTTCATGTGCTTTCCATTGAATTAGTTATTCACATTTACTGAAGTAATTTGTGATTTTTTAAATTTCTTTGCCAGATCCTTATTACTGGTTATTTGGCAAAGCAAAGATTGTCATTGTCATAGTACTACAGACAGTTTGTGTCTCTTTATGGTGAAAAGCACAGTATTTCATTCTATTCCAACAAAGTGGAAAAAAACCACAGAGGAATTTAATAAACAATACATATTTCAAAACCTTTTCAGTTTACTGACTTTGGTAGTCAATATTATTAAACAAACTCTGTGTGACCTGAAGAGTTTAAAACAAAACCCAAGGCCTCAGAAGGACCATAGAAGAGATATCAACTCTAATTCATATATGAAACTGTTTTTGTCTGTAAGACTAAAAGTGTGTGATACACTGTGGTAATACACATCCCCTCATTGTGCATTGATATCTGTAAAAAAGCAAACTTTTCACAGAGATACAACAGAAATTACTTTACTTCAGGTATTGCTGTTTAGTTTGAATGAAGAATTTTAATATCTACAGTCAATAGGCAAAATATAGCAAATAAAATTGAAAACTAAAAATTATTTAGGAAGTCAAGAAAAATATCAAGATGATGTCATAGACAACAAAAAAAGAGAAGAGGCATCTCTGAGTGTTAATTTTGTGAAAACATTCACTCTTGAAACATATATAATTCTAAAATATTTTTAAATTATTTTGGTGCCACAGTCATCTAGGGATGGTTAGAACTATCATCCAAATGTTACAGAGAAAAAATTGAAGTAATAGGCTGTATCAACAACACTAGAACTATTCAAGATTTTTAATCCCTCACAAGAATTACAATTCACTAAATAAAAAAACCCCAAAACCTACAACAGCAATCAAGTATATTACTTAATGCTTTGATGCTTCCATAAACTTGATTCTTTTCAGAGGAAATTTACCCTCTCTTCTTTTAATCTTGAAAAGCAAAGATTTTGTTTCCTTTTCTTGTTTTTCATAATGATGGGCTGTCAATCTGCTGTGTTGATTGAGAGACTATTGTACATGCCTATCATAGACACACTATATGACATCTGAATCAACAATTGAAATCTGACAGATATGAATCAAAAAAGATAAAATTTTATTTAGCATGAACAGTACAATCAGCCTTGAGTCAGGGGAGGTTAATCTTCAACTACCGCTATTCTGATTTTCACAGTATTGACATATGTCAGATCTGAAAGCTCTACTGCTATCTCATCAAACTTAATTTCCTTCCAAGAAACCCTCAAAGACAATAAATGTTATAATGGAATTAAAAATAGGTCTTTAGTTCATAGCATCTTGAGTCAAAAAGAGTAAAACTTTTTTGTGACAGGATCTTGGTCAGTGTATGTGCCCTGGCCTTCCTAACAAACTCCCAAAAAATTAAAATAAAATTTTTTAGATTATTAATTAGAAATGTTAAATTTTAAAATAGACAAAATTCAAAGGGTCATTCTGGAAGTTAAAATTATTTTGAATCAAATTTTCTCCTGCCTGCTAAATTCTTCTTGGTGAATAATCCTTTCCACTCAATTCAATGACCTTCATTTAATGTATGTTGCTGCACATCTGTGCTGTGGCTGCCTCTTCTCTGCTCCTCTGCTGCCTCTGACATGCCCTCCTCTTTAAGTAGCCCAAGAGATGCCCGAGAGAGACCACGTTCTCCTTCCTGTTTCCAGAAGGGTCCAACTTACCTATTCCTTCGTTTGTTCATACAAGCTCACAACAAACATAAATACTATCAGTCAAATGCTGTAAAAAAGCTCTAAGAAGATTTCAAGAAGAGATTTGCACTACTAATATTGAACAGCTAGGGGCTGCTTAAATGAATTGCTTAGCATAATGATTTAATAGGTCATTGAAAGTGGAAATTAACTTTAAAAAATTGTTACTACCAAAGGCACAAGATGCTCTCAGACAATCCTTGTGATCTATTTAGTGACACATTAGATAAAAATTAAGTACTCGACTTATGACAACAAATTTAGAGATGTAAATTTTTTTTGTATTTAATTTGACACCTGTAATAATATGTGATATCACCCTAATAGTCTCTGTGGCATCAAGAACATAATTGTAAAGTTTCTTCAATGCTGATTAGAATGGAATGATTCAAAAGATATGGAATAAGGTGAAAACCAGAGAAAATTCATAGTAAAAATTTATTTAACATTTAACAAAGAAATAAGACCATCAGGAAAACACCTTTTCAATCTAATCAATCTAAATCCAATTATCGACAAGTAACACACATTAATATGCAGCAATGCTAACTCTTCTGATAGATGATTTTATTTTTTTTTTTTAATAAAGGTTATTTTAAGGAAATAAAGTACCACACTGGCAATTTTCATCTTAAATTACAATCATGTAAGAATTTCACGCCACTCTTAAAATTAGAAGTCAGTTCAGGACATTAAAACAGTGACAGTAAGAGAAATTATAAATAGATTTTAAAAAGGCAGATAACCTGTCTTGGAAATTAGAAAACAAAATAGAAAGAAGAATTAGAAGGATTTATTTGTCATGATGGAAAATTGAAAGAGTTCCTTTTGGCCTGTCACAGACATAAATCTAATGCGTCACATCTAAAATCCTTCATACAGTAAGGTTTAATAATTATTAAAGATGAGGGGCTTACCTATTAGTAATAGTTTTTTAAATATTCTTTTGAGGTGTTTCTATATTTATCTGGAATTTATTTTTTCTCTGAGTCTTTGGTTCTGCAAAGTGTGATTTGGACTTGTTAAAAAAGAAACTATCACATAGCAATGACTGATGTCTTCTAAACTCTTTGGGGAATTGGGAATTTTCAAATTCAGGGCAGTTGGTATTCTCAAACTTACTATTTCCTGCCTCATTTTGTGGGCTTCCTGAGATACCTGCCTCTGTCTCAAGAGCAATTGCAGGTATCACATGTCAGAATAGGTATAATTTCTACTATAATCCAAAAACTTTCCTCTAGTATCATTCTTTTTCTTAACTAACTTGTTATTTTAACCTAGAAAAAATAATTGTGTATTCATAAAATCATGTACAATATTATCTTTAAAATGCTAAAATAAAGGGGAATCGTTTCACTTCATGCATAATAAAACAAGCTTCATATTAGAAGATGGTATTGCAAAATACAATACTAGGTGGGCAATTTATTTCATGTAAAAAATTAATGAGTATTTGGAACACTAAAAAATGTAATTCCTGTTAAGAGAAATTTTCAGAAGACTAAATTCCATAGGCTTTTATTGAGAAACACCCAAGGTAGGATGCATCTATAGATATTGGTGTACAGTGCCAGTACCAGATATTTGAAAAAAAAGGGATCAAAGGCATCAGAGTTGCAATTGTCTCACAAGATCTCTATAGAGAAAGAGATTTAATGGTACGACATTTCCAAAGAGGAAATTGAAGTGATTGAGCTCCTTTATACTATAGGAAAAAGACCATCAAACAAGCCAAAATCAGAACTGTAATATCTGTCTAGGAAAGAATTCCTTACTACCCACAGATATGGTGGTAATCAGCTTAACTCAAAACGAAACAAATCAGTGGAGAAGAGCGCACTGTTCTTCAACCTGATAATTACTCTAGCTGTTAATTTAAGGTATGCCAAAAAAAGACTGAAAAGCAAACAGACAGAAACAAAAATTGGATCCAAGTAACTGATCAAGACAGATTTTTCTTCTTCCCTAGCCACTTGATGCCTAACAGAGGCACTGTGAATGGAATACATTTTAAATACACACACAAAGGAAAAATACAAAATCAAGTTTTTTAAAGAAACCAAGGTAGCAAATACTGTAAAAATTCTATCTTGAAGAACTGGACTATTCTATCACATAAACCTTTCCAGAAAGTCATGAAATCTGAAACAACTTGTTCTCATTAGCCCATGGAAACCTGTGTTTCAAACAGTGTTCAAGCTCAACTGGAATTTGATGTGTATGAATCAACTCTAAATGAAACACCTCTGCAAGCATCTGCAAAGATAACTGACTAAGCTTCACATAGGTCTGGTTGTAACAAACTCACAGGCTGGAGCATACTGGCTTGACTTAAGTTACTTATTCAGTAACTTATTAAGTAAGTTAAAATCTCTAGAAATCATTTTTCTCTAGCTGTAGTTTTCACATATTAAGAAATATATAGGGGACATAGATCTATAATTTCCAAGCTCTCATTTATATTAGATTTCATGTGGAACATGATAAATATTGATCTTCTCCCTGAAGTATGAAAACAACTAACTAGAAAAGAGTCAATAGAATAGACTAATAGGCAGACACAGAATTAAAGGACTCTGTCATCTATCATATTAGGGTTTTCAAGTATATGTAGAGGTTATAGTTCTATAACATTGTCTGGCAATTACTCTCACAGTTTCAAAAATATACAAAAATAGTGGTTATACAATGGACTAGTAAGCACAGTTACTTTGCAGATAACTATAGGATTATACCATGATTAGTCTGTCAGTCATTTATGTTTTATTAGACAGCAAGCTAAAGTCTTCCGAAGAGAGGAATTTTTATTTTCAAAGTAGATTTTTTCCTCCTAAAAAAAATTAGGGAGAAATGTAACAGATGTAAAAATATGCTACACAGAAAAATATGTTGCAAAGGACATTGGAAAAACAGACCAGAATGTATTTGGTTCAAATAAACAGCAAGGTTTGCATGCTATCTTTGACAACTAATAATTTTCAATCAATAAAAAAATATTTCCAACCAGATTCAACTTGAGTCTGTATATTCTTTCATAGAAATATTATTCTTAACTCATCTTTATTAAACGGAACATGCCTCAAAAATGTAGAGAAATAAGTCTCCATTTTAGATTGAGTACTAAGCCTAAATTCTCACAGGGCTCTCTCCTAAAGAACATATACTGGTTTTCTTGAAGGATCCATGTCTTGTTAGTGAAACATCTTCTTATCTTTCATAAGCATATAAAAACCCCCTTATGTTATTTAGGTCACATATATGATCATAATTAAGTGAAGAATTAGGCAATTAGGTTTTCTGGACTGTTTTTAGGTAAAAAATCCTAGCTGTGAAATTTACACGTCAAGCTATAAAAATTCATTACATTTTAGATTATTCTGCATGTACAATTAAAATGTCATTCTTTTGTTTGGTTTTCAGGGATATTTAGAGAGGTCAGGTACTACATCAGATGAAAATATCTGTTCTGCTGGCAGGTATTAAAGGGGCTACTGTTGTGGTGTAACCACAGTCAGAATCCAAGTCCCACACAGTCAGGATCCATCAGATGTTCACTGAGGAAGACAAATGCCATCACTCCAAACATTCCCCCCCTTCCTTCCTCTTTCTCCTTCTTTATCTACTGAGCATGATGACATACGCTCAGAAAGGGATATGAGTATGGAATATCTCTTGGATCAGATGGGGTCAGCTGTCCTAGCTGTGCCACATCCAAAATGCTTGCATAGCCCCAGCCTGCTCACTGCTCACTGGGAGGGTGGTGTGAGGAGCAGAAAAAGCCTTGACTGTGCAAGCACTGCTCAGCAGCAGCTATAACATCCCTGTGCTTTCAACACTGCTTTTGGCACAAATCCAAGATGCAGCCCCATACAAACAACTGTGATGAAAGTGGACTCTATCCTAGCCAAAACCAGCACAGAGCCTGACATAACCAATATTGGCCCAAAAGAAGACAAAGATATACTTAGAAATAATGGACAGATATGTCTGGAAGGAAAAGAATACTTCAAAATGTCAGCTAGACAATCCTTTAGTTTTCCAGTAGGATTGACCATGCTTGCATAATTCTTTACAGATACTTGCCTAATTTGTTTTTAAGAGGCTCAAATAATGAAGTTTTATTCTTTCTATTCGTAATAAGTTAATTCATGCTCTTCCTTTTCTTTCTGTTAGCAGTGTACATGAAAACAGGTTAGTTTCTTCCTATTTGTAGCTACCTTTTCTTTGACGGTGCCCCAATCAGAGTTTCTTTTGGCAGAATAAACCATGTTTTACTCTTTCCTTGTAAATCATGTTTTCTAAAGCTCTACTATTCTCACTGCTTTTCCTGGGTTCTGTCCTAGGACATGGACTCAGATAAGAGCATTATGACTTCAATTAGTACGTCTGTGTTGTGAAAATGGAATACTTGTATATGCATTACAGTGCACACACAATGTTACCACTGCAGCAGCATACTATTAGTCACTGTCATAGCAGAGCACTCATATGGCCCCACTTGCTTTTAATGAAAAAATTTTCCTGCCAGTTCCAGTGTTTATGTATAGCGTCCTCAAGCCTGCTAGAACTACATCTCCTTCATCATGACTGAGCTTCCATAAACTAATTGTCTTCCAAATCCCAAACTTGCTCAGGCAGGAGAAAGACCATTACCTGCTCAATGTACATCAGCATAATATGATCCAAATATCAAGTTTCCTCCTCTAGCAGAGTTATGTTCACAGTGGTAGGTATGTGCTGGGCTGAAACGTGCCATTCTGTCCAAGACAGAGCTCCTCTTACACTCAGCACATCCAAGGATTAAAAAAAAAAGAAAGAATGGGTCCAGAGGAGGCCATGAAGATGTTTAGATGGCTGGAACAGCTCACCTATGAAGACAGGCTAAGAGAATTCAGCCTGGAGAAGTGAAGGCTTCAGTGAGCAGCCTTCAAATACTTTAAGGGGGCCTACAAGAAGTCAGGAGAGGGACTTTTTACAAGGCCATGCAGTAACAGGACAAGGGGGAATGGCTTTAAGATAAAAAAGAGAAGCTGTGGATGCCCATCCCTGGAAGTGTTCCTGACCAGGTGGGAAGGAGCTTTTAGCAGCACAGTCTAGCAGATGTCCCTGCACATGCCAGGGGAGTTGAAGCTAGACGATTTTTAAGGTCCTTTCCAACCCAAACCATCCTGTGATTCTATGAAAAAATGCTCAACAAAACAAGTAACTTTCAAAATGTCCTTCAATAAGCACGTGTCTGATTTTAATTTATCTTGATGTAATTTTCTTTTTACCAGTATTAAGCAAGATTACTTTTATTATATTTGCAGACAGGGAACATATGTTACTCTTCAGTAAGAGTTTGTCACAAAAATTAAGCAAATTCAGAAGCTTTTGTTCAACTTCCCACCACACAGCCATTTTCTTTTAATCATTCTATTTCATGTACCTTTTATTTCCTTCTATGCAGAAAACGAAGTAAATGAAAACAAACTACAAGGTAAAGAAGTTGGAATTTTTAAATTCCTTTTTTCTCCTACTCTTTCTTTACAGTTTCAGCCTATGGGAAACTAAACAGAAAACTCTCACCTCTGCTGCATTCCAGATTTCTTTTTTTAAATAGATTTAGGGTTCTCAGGGATTAAGAGAAGTAAAGGAGATATATAGCATTGACTATAAAGCTTTGGATCAAGAAACAACAGCCTCTTAGGAAATCCATTACAATAAGGTTAAAGCCAGAAGATGAAGTAGAAAAATGAAATATTATGATATCTAGATTAAACGCACACAAATTTAATATCAGGAACAATCATTCACTAGTGAAAAGGTAGTTTAGATGGTTTAGATGATCTCATTTTCATCTGAATTAGATCATCATCATTATGAGGGTTTATTTTTCTTGTTTGATATTTAACTGTCTCTGGTCATATTTCTTCTGCTTAGTGCACAGGATCATGAAAATATCAGGATAATTTGCAGTGGTGAAATTTATTGAACCAAAAGTAAAACAAGAAGTCTTTGAGCCCATAAAAACTAGGTTTTATTGCAGTATAACCAAGAATAATTTTAAAGAGATTTTTTTTAATTGATAACTTAAAGGGTTCAGAAAGTGGCTTAATAAGAACATGGAAGACAGATTGAATGGTGGTTATTAAATATGGAATAATAAAAGGTCAATAAATTTCTCGACCTGAAAACAGCTGAGAGAATATGGGTTATCAGTGGATGAAATGTGTCATGTGTTCTCATTCATTTTCCTAAATGTCTCTTGACTGAAAACTCAAAATGGTTAGACAAAGACCAATCCAAAAAGATTAACAACAATTGCCTTTCTTTCTTTTTCTTTCCCCCCCCACTTCTCTTTCTGGTGAGTTTTGGCATCTAACATTTGTTTTAATCAAGTTAGCAACTTCTTTATTTGCAATGAACTGCCAAGTTCTTACCAGACTCTTAAACTTTGCTTAAGCCAAAACCTCTTACAACATGTCTGTAGAATCCTCTGCCTCACCCTGCAGGATCTCAAATTTTAATTCAGTTGGTATACTAGATTGCTTCTCCTCCTGTAGGGATTTTCTGCTGGCCCAAGCTTCTTAAGAAGCATATCAGACATGGAGAGTAAACAGAGCAAACTTACAGTCTGTATCACACTAGAAAGCTAAAACCCAATTTTTAGAGTAATGCTCTTATTTCAGAATTGTCTGAGATGGTATTTTGAACCTATCACTAGTGTGAGATTACTTGTTCTCTGTCCTGATCTTTAGACCAACCTAAGATGTAACTATATCTTGTACTTCTTCTTTAGATAAGCAAGATAAACTTGAAGTGGCTCAGAGAGCTGTAGAAGGTTGGACGTTGTCTTGGTGGAGGTGCATCATCGTTCAGAATCAAAGCAGTGTAAAGGATTGATTAAATTTATCAAATCAACCTGCTGGTGGTATTAGTATATCTGAAGAATTAAAATATGGAATTCAAATACCTTTCAGCAACAAGGAACATATCGCTGGTGTAGCTTTATGTCCTGTGTTACATAGAAGGTCATAGGCATGATAATAATCTAAAGTAGACATAGTCAAAAAGCTCTTCATAAATTTTTTAAATACTAGAATATATCATTGAAGCATTGACATTTCAGAAGTGGGTAGAAGATGACAGTAAGCCAAAATATTGTAGAATCATGGAAATACAGATCCCTCCAGAGTTTATTGATCCTCATCTTTTCAAATTATGTTCAATAGACCCCAGCTCCTTTCATAGATACATCTCTAAAAATCTTCATTGAAATGTATTTTGCAATTTGTATGTAAATAAAATATTCCAGTGCATGTCTGTCTTTGGAATGAAAACATTTTGCATGACACCTAAATCATTCTTGCTGAAAATTAAAATGATAAAGTTTTTTTGTCACTCTCCTTTGGCTTTCCAATTTGTTTTACACCTTTCCTAAACTACTTTGCCCCAAAGTGGTTATCAGACACTCCTTAAGACTTTTTTCCACATCAAAAGGAGTAGAATAATTGTCTTGTGTCTTATTTATTACATTCTTTTTAATATATTTCATAATTTTATCTAATATTTTATAAGGATCACATTGCTTATACCTCTTCAATTTGTAGCCCATTTTTTTTAACCACAATATGACTGCTTTGTCATTTAAGCACCATTTTGCATTTATACTCCGCATTTTTTCTTCAGTAAGAGTAGAACATAAACTTGCCTTTATAGAATTTATTTGTATTGACATCAGACACTTTCCCAGAGTCATTCTGAGTTCTCATGCTGTTTTCTTTCACAAGGAGGTGTTGTACCAAGACTGTAGAAATGTCCTGTGTATTCCATCATTTAAGTAATTAACAAAAGTATTGAACAGTACTCAGGAAAAGTAACAATGGGATCTTGTTTAAAATATCCTCTCAGTTTGACATCAAGTTTTTTGTAAATAGGTTTTAGTACATTTTAAATTTATTTCTAATGCTATCTGTCCATGGCTTCTTAGTTTGGTCTGGAGAACATTTTTCTCAAAAGTCTCAGGACATGTCATGTCTAATTTTAATGCATAATAGATCAAATTGTTTCACGTAATTCTTGAAGATCTTCAAGGTGAATTTAAACTAGTCATACTGAATTAGAATATTTGCACTAAGTACACAGTCTAACTTATTACTTTCCTATTTGGACCTGTGTTTTGATTATGTTGCTCTTTTATGCATGACCATGTTAGGTAACAGTCACAATTGCATCAGTCTTCTCTGTGTCATGATTCATTAATTCATCTTTCTCACTAATCAATGGATCTATGTTTTCTCTATGTTCTTCTTTGTAGTGATTTATAGGAGCTTTAATTATAACTGTTTATGTTCCTGACTTGAATTAAATAGTCACATAGCTCAGCTCTTCTGTAGTGACATGGTTAAACTCTGGCTGGATCCTGTTCAATATGTTCTGTTTTGTGCAATCAATACTGAAGCTGAGCCAGCACCTTAAGTTTGTTTGTTCTTTTGAGCAACTACTTGAGCTTTCTTGGCTGCTGATCCACTTCGTTTCTCTTTCTTCTAAACATGTTAACTCATGAATTAGAATTGCCTGGAATCTGCTGTGTTATTACCATAGAAGTTGTTTGAAAATGCAACTTTTAAAAAGGTATATAAATTATAAACATATCCTGCAGTTATGTCCATCAAAAAAACCCCAGGCTGATCAAGGAATTTCCAATAGATCCTTACAAAGCCTACATTCCAGTCTATAACACCACTACAAAATGAGTAAGATTATTTGAGGGTTTGATTTATAATAATGGCTAATATTGGTAACATTCTGGTAAATTTACAAAATTGTCAAAAAACACTGCTGTGGTAAGGACATGAGAAGAAAAACACACCAAGGATATCCATTCCTTTGTCTTATAATGATTTCTAGACATCATCTGTGGTTAAGCCAGTGAACTGAGCCTGACCCAACACTTCAAAACTCAAGGACTTTAAAACATGGTGTATTATTGAGCCAATAACAAGATCCTTCCAATTAGAGATTGACCCTGCTTTAGCGATGTCTTCAGTAAAAATGGCATAATGCTAAACAGGAAGAAAGATCTGGTCTGGGATACCTACTTGCAGAACGTTCTGGAATAGCAGTGTTTGCCAAATCCTATAATGTTTGGGCTACTTGACTAGTTTCCATTTCAACACACTTCACTTGTTCTTTACCCAGTCTTTTCCCGAATGCTAATGAACATTTTGAGCACTTTTATTAATTTTCAGTTAGACCTCACACACTTCCTTGTTACTTCAATGCTTATTAACTTGTTAGCATTGTCTATTTCCAATGGGTTGTAACTGTTGGTATTAATTGAATATTGAGCTGATAATGCATTAGTCACTGTATCCTGCCAACAACGATAACTTGCATATGCATCTTCTTTTTTACTATCTAGGGAATGTGTAAAAGTGCAAAGTAAGTTCAGCAGTATAGTCTCTTTAAATGAAAACTATTAACTAAACATAAAATTGTTTACAGTTGACATATCTGAATGGCTTTTCAATGGGCATTGGACAAAATCTTTTAGACAGCTGTTTTATATGCTTTGTTTGTTATTGTTACTGCCAATTTATCTGTTGCACTCTAGTAATGAACATGAAAGTTACCTAAGTTTAAATGGTACATTTTCTGTTATTCTGCAGTTAGTATAAAAATGTATACAGCTTGATATCCAAAACCTTTCATGGAAATATTACATATTTTTTTTCCTTTTTTTTTAAGAGAATCTTCATGTGGCAAGGATATGAGAAGAAAAACACCAACCATCTCTTTCTTTACCACATGGGGATTTCTAAACATCACTTATGGTTAAGCTAGTGGGCTGAGTCTGATCCCAGGCTTCAAAATCAAGGACATTAAAACCATAGGCTTTCTTTGATCACTTATTTTTGAGTCAATAGCAAAACCTTGAGCTTTCAAGAAAGAAAAATAAATCTGAACCAGCTCAAAAGTCACAGCTGCATCAGTTTCTACCAGTTTTGTCAAACGACATCTGAAGGACTCTTAAGAAGACAATAGTCCAGTTTCATCAAAATCTGGTCTCAGATTTGATATTTCCCTCACTGGACAAAGAGTTGAAAATCCAGTCAATCATTGTATTTGTTCATTAGCCTCCTCTATTTGCATATTTTGCCTCCATCAACCCCATTTTTTGATAGTGTACATAGTAGTATGCATATTGTGCCACCATAGGAAGAATAAAGAGGGACAGGTGATACCTTAAGTACTGCTAGGAAAAAAATGAATGCTAATAGGGACAATATGAATTATAATGAATTCCTCAAAGTTCATACTGAAACTGTTCTGTAGACTAGGAGAACCATCCTCATTCCTTCCGCTAGCCCAGACAAATCCAACCCCAGAGAGCTGTAGAGAGACACATATCACTTCATTAGTCCTGGATGCCCACACTCTGCAACAGTATTGAGGGCTTAATGTGGATGGGAGTTATTATCTTCTCCAATATCATGGGTCCATTCTATTTATATCCAGTTAGCAACAACTCACTCACGTTCACAGAGCTCAGAACATTCATTAATCAAGATACCTTAAACCCTTGGAAGATCCTCAGCATAAAAGGTACAAGTCTATCCTCTGGTTATTAGGAGAGAGCCATGCATAACTAGGATCACTCCTGAGAAGAAAAGGATATAATTTTCTGTTAAATATTCAGCTGTCCAGCTGAAATGAAAAACACCTGCCTTTGAATATTTCGACTGCAGACAACTACTGCCCATAAGCAAGCTTTTAATTTCTTATAAGCATGCAAAGTATTAAGCTAGATTTAATATTACATATCTATATAATTAAAGCTAATATTCCATCCACAATGTAATCTAAATTTGCCCTAGGACAGAACATTAAAACCAACTCAGCAGCACTTATGGTTGTTTTTGTCCTTTCAATGTTTTGCGAGTAGTCCTTATATAGCAAGCTCTCAATTGTATTTAATGTTATTTACCATGCACAATGCTTTGAAAAACTCCATCTGGGCTGGTATGCAGCAGAACATTTCTTCAACAATATGGGAGGCAAGAGATTTGTGAAATCTGCTGCCAGATCACTTCATGGATCAGAATTTAGTTGAATTCATTTTCTCAGTTTTATTTTCACTGACTTCAGTCTGGGGATCAGATCAAAGGCTCTCTATGGTTTTGAAATAAAGACTGAGGCTGATATTATCATCCTCTGTCACGACAGAAGTTTTCAATAGAAATATTAAAAAATCTAGAAGATATATTATTTTCAAGATCTATTCACAATTAAAAAACACGTTACTGCAAGGTATTTCTTTGTTTCTCCATGCACAAGACGCTTTTCATTAACTTTCTCTCATTTAAATTCATAGAAACAGGCATAAAAATAACCGATAATAAAAAAATCCACCCCCAAGAAAAAAAGACCTATCCTCATGAGACTGAGAAGCTAAACACAATGTAGATGTTAGCTCTAACACTTACTGCAAAACCAGAAAGTCTTAAGTCCTACATCATTGAGTGTAATCTACAGTTAAGGTATGTAAAGAGTTATGTTCTTGTCCAGTTATACAAATTTCTTTGGTAGCTGAGACAGCAGATTGTTCTTGGAATATCTAGTGTGCTGTGACTAATGTATATCTATTTAGATTTATTACAACAAATTAAAACTTTACCTTCAGCAATGGTCAACACAATCACCAGTCCTGGCATAGTTCAAATAATATTTTTTAGAGGGTAGGAAGAAAACCAGGTTAATCCTGTCTTGTTCTTTCACTCTGAAGTTACACATTTTGCATCCAGTATATGGATATTAGATCTAGATGTCTTCCCAGCTTGCATATGAAAACTGAACTACAAAAGACTTTTGAAAGTTAAGATATATCTGCTGCTTCTCCTGTATTCACAAGGCAACGAATCTGTCATAAAAGAAACTGTGATTCATTTGTTAGCAGTTTGTTGAACGCTCTGGTGAAAAGTGTTGTGTTTTGTACAAGGAAATTGAAGTTAAAAAATAAGATTTTTGGTTTGGATGTTTAACTTGGAGGTCAGCTGGACCACTTGATGCATCAGTTGTTAGACGAAAAATGTACCAAAAATAATTGAAGAAAAAAATTAAGTCTGGAATCCTACATTACATCCTAATCACAATATTAAAGATTTCTATTCTTTGTCTTTGGCCCAATGAATTATTAACCATTTTCTCCCAAATGGAATTGCATAAAAAGGAGAAAACTACAAGTGCTGATCCCCTTTTATTCTACCATCTCAGTCTCCTTTTACCTTCCAAGTCTACAGATTTTTGGTTTGGGCAGTCTTCCTAGAATTGCGAAATTCAGTGCAAAAATGTGCATGTGGTGAGATAAGGATCGAGAAAGTTGTCTGTCAGAAACAGAACCTGCAAAAGTTGACATTAAAAATACAAGGATTACTCTTTATGCCTTTTATGCCTTAAGGTAATAATTTAACCACCACTCTTTGCTTTTAACTGTTTCAACAGAAGAAAGTGGTGACTCCTGGTTAGCTTGGTATGCAGGAGCTAGTTACAGGATGTGAATTAAGATATTTGTATTCATCATCTATTTATAAAGCCTACTGATCTCTACAGTTGTCAATTACTGTTTATTGTGAAGCTCATTCTGAAGAATGCATCTCTTCACACAAATTGTTTGGAAAGTGGGCACTTAATGTACCATGGAAGATGCTGAAATCATAGTCATTAGACAATGTACATTATGTTGCTTAAACTCTCTACTGGAACTATACTTAGGCCTGTGCACCTTTTAGGGTTGCAAGTCTCCTTGGATAAATTAGTTATATGTGCAATAAATATGTGTCAAAGAAAGTTCCTGGAATACAAATATGGTGCCTCATTAAGATACACTCATTTATATACATTTAGAATTAAGTTTGAATTTTCCTCTAAAAATTTAGTTTCTCTTTAGAGAAACAATGCATGTCTTAAAATCAGTACCAAATGAGAATTCATTTAAGTGTATTGTTGAGGTTCATTGCAGATAGATTAAAGATTATCTGGTTTCGCACTCTGCCTGCACGCCTAAATAATCACCCAGGTGTCTTTTGGCCTTTCTTGTTTCTAATGCCTCCCTGTCAAATAAATGATCATTGCAAGTGTTTTTGCAGAAAATTTGTCTCATTTTTCACGTGTTTAGCAGTTCTTATTATGCTTTTGTTAGCGTAGAAACACATAATCACAGCATGATTATATGCAGGTGCCTTTTATTTGAAGAGCGCTCGGGAATCGGGGTACAAACCCAAATCAGATTCCGACAAGGGTTCGAAGTAAAATCCATTTTATATTCTTCTCTTACATAACTGCTATAGAATCATATGTTAATCATTAGCCATCTATTGTTCTATTGTAATTATTCAAGCATAAGCTTCGAGCCCCTCTCCCACAATATTCCCCCATATTTGCTGTTCTTTCCTCATGATCCGTGTTACGATTAAGCAATCAGAACATTCTCTACCATTTACTATACGCAGGTACAGAGTCACAAGATTTAGCAGAAACAATACCTATTCAAAGCCTACCTAAGCTAATACAACGTTAAAAACATTTTAACCCTATGCTATCACTTTTGTAATTCCCAAGGAAAAGCTCAGACTACTAAAATTATTTGCTTGTCAACAAAATGCTTTTCAAACTACCAGCAGTTTTTCATGTTTCATAATGATCTGCTCGACACTGTATAGCACCACACACAAATAGGCATTAAAAATTACAGCTGTGATGCACTGCTTTTTCTGTCACGTATAAAAATATTTGGTGGAACACAGTATAGGGTAACTAATTCTCAAATTCCACATTCCTTCATGCTTCCTATTTGCTCTCCATCTACTACCAGTCTATACCCTCCTCTCCTGCCTTAGGTATTTTTAATACATGATTTTTTTTTTCTTTTTATTCATATTTTAAAGTCAATGTACTCTTATCTTTAGCAAAATTTAAAATCTTTGAGATTTTAAAGTTTTGTGCCCAGCTAAATGGAAAACGCTGTGCAGAACTGAATACAAAATAAGTGCATGTTTCATCTGTTGAAATGTAAAGGTTTCTAATCTGATTGTTTGTACTTGAGGTGGTTATCAAAGCAGCTTCTGCACTCTGTAGCTAGAAAGAAAGCACTTCTGTAAGATTCATTGCACTTTAAAGGACATTTCTCCTATACATCTGATAAATCACACTCTGGAAATGCCTGACTTTCTCCACCAATTACTGAGAGGGCCTAGTGCAATTTACGTAGAGTAGATGTCTGATGACAGATATGCACAAGTGGTCAGATGAATCCTCTCCTATGAATCTGATTTTGCCGTAACTGACTCAGAGGTAGAAAAATATATGCTTTGTAGGTTGAATGTGTTTTCTATAGCACTCCTCTCAATTTATAATACTGTAAATAATTACTGTATTGAAAATAGTCAGAGTACAACTCTGTAAACTGAAACATGCCTTCCTGAAATATTGGTGCCATACAGAATGTAGCAGGAAAAATATGCCCTTCTAGGGGGCTATTTTTTTTTAATGTACCTGTTCGTGATAGGGCTATTGGGTAGAAGCAACCAGTTGATGAGTTATCATCCTCTGCTTCAATGCATGTCAATATATTGAAAATACATCACAGTGTAGCCAGATAAATTAGTAGGGATGTTGCAAATGTGTGCCTGGCTAGCACAGAAACTCCCATGTGTATTGCTTTGTCATTAAACATTCTGTTCCTGTGGTGTTAGATGGAAAAGGAGGAAGATTTTTTTTTTTTGAAATATTAAAATCAGATCTATTACTATGATGTGTAGTCAACTGTAAATTATCTTTGAATGAGCTAGAAAAGCCAGAGAGGACAATCAGCTTGGATCCAAGCTGAAGTATCACTCAACGCAAAGCAGCCAGAAGTGCAGGACTTTGAGTACTTCTTTAAGGTAGTACAGACTCACAGAAAAATAATCTTTTTGAGATCTTGTTTTTCTTCAAAAAAATTAATTTCTTCATCTGCAGAGCATATTCACAGAAAAGTTATGCAGATTCCCCAGTGATTTAGTTCACATCCAGCAGTTCCAGAACATTGTCATATATGAAACACTGTCTCCATATCCATAATGGGATATCAGGTAAATTTTTCAATGCCATGAAATCCTAAGCACTTTCTCTAGCACAGCATGCCTCCTCACCCATGCTGCTAAAGACTTTCTTACCAAAGAAGAAGAGTTTTGTCTATTTTCATGGCTGGAAGAAGAGTGTGATTTGTATCACGCTCCTGAACTGCTCTAGTACTTGTCTGGAGAGGTCATTGAAACAGCCTGCATATCTAACTATATGCATGTTTACCTACTACTGTAGAAATAGCTTCACATATAAGATTGAAACATATGGGCCCTTGGCAACCAAGTGCTTCTGGGGGAATGCAACTGGTCAGTACTGAATTAATGCTAATAAGCAATATGAAAAACCATTACGTGACTATTGAAGGTAGTCTTAAAAAGAATGCCATACCTGAAAGGTACAATTTACTGCTAAATTCCTGTAATGAAAGTGAATTACAACTAGTACACAAGGGGAGAAGGTATAAAAGACTTTCATAAAACAAGCTACAAAACAGTTCAGAGAGCATAATGGAACAGTCTATACTTAAACTGAGTAAGACGCATACTTATAGGCCATGTCTGAAAATTTAAAAGGGAATTTAAAAAAAATATATATAAAAGGGAGAGGATAATCTTAAAGTAAAGGACAAATAATCTGTACAGCTCCAAGCATTCCAAGAAGTGCTATTGAAATTCTGACAATATTTCACTGGTTAGAGACCTAGTCAATATCTAATCTCATGTACTTAAAATATTCCTTAAGATAAAGAAAGTGAGTAACTTAATTCTGATTCATCAGATGCTTGTATTTGTTAATCAGCCAGTGTAATTGCTGTAGTAAGCACAATGAGCTTGATTTGCCCTTGCACTGACAGCACTCCTACTTTATCAGAGCAGTTCCATTGGGTTTAAACCAAATGGAACTCTAGACTATATGGCACTAGAGACCATAAAATATAATGCATCATTAAAATATTAATGCAAATGTTGGAAACATACCACTCAATTTCTCGCAGCTCTTATTCCTTCAGAAAATACCGAGGGAGAAATGTCACACATCACAGTAAAATATTACTGAACAGGAAGTAGATACCCTGGGCTGCAGTACCATTATGTACTTATTTATAAATATGTCCTTATAATAAACCTGTTAGTTTTAGAATTTGAAACATAGTCTGATATCAGTGGTAACAACAGTAAAATATGACGTCACACAAAGAATGCTGATTTCCAGTCTTAAAAGCAATAAAGAAGAACTCATTTATTAATCTTCAGCAGACAAGTTATTCTTTATTTGGCCAATTGTAAATCAAGGGGGTGGGACGGTTTGGAACTGTGGAATCGGCAAAACAAAAACTATTCATTTGGTGGATTCATGCACCATTGACAGAGCAGCTGTGGGGTGAGGAAAATTTCTCTTCTGCAGATATATCCTAAAGGCAAAATCCTGAAACAGAAAAGAGGGGCAAATGCTTCAGATTATTACAGCAAAGTTAAACTAAACTAATGCACCAGAGACATCATCTGCCTAATTACCTTAAATCTGATTTGAGTGATTTATTTCATTTAACTGCCTAAAGGATATGCATATACTTTTGAACTACTTGGTCTGGGTTCATTTTATAGTCAATAGAGAGAAACAGATACACTCAGTCAAAATTGGACCTAGTTTAGACGTTAACTGTAGATGAAGATGAAACATAATAGAAAGAAGACTCACAGTCACTGAATGGTTGAGGTTGAAAGGGACCTCAGAAGATCATCTAGTGTACCCCCTCTGATGATTGCATAGGACCATCTCCACACAAATTTTGAATATCTCCAGTAAGTAGACTCTGCAACCTCTCTGGGCAGCCTGTTCCAGTGCTCAGTCATCTTCACAGTAAAGAAGGTTTTGTCATGTTCTGATGGATATTCCAGTGCTCCAGTTTGTGCCTTTTGCCCCTTGTCCTGTCACTGGGCACCACTGAAAAAGAATCTGGCCCAGCTCCCTCAGGCTCTCCTCATGAGAGGGGTGCTCCTGTCCCACCACCATCTTCGTAGCTCTCCACTGGGCCCTGTCCTGTAGTTGCTTGTCTGTCTTGAGCTGAGGGGCCCAAAGGTGACACAGTACACCAGATGTGGCCTCACCAGGGTAGAGCAGAGGGGCAGGATCATCTCCCTATATCTTCTGTCAATGCTTTTCCTCAGGGTACTGCTTGGCCTTTTTGGCCACAAAGCACGCTGCTGGCTCATAGTTAACTTCCTGTCCACCAGGCCCCCAGGTCCTTCTCCTTTCCTCTGCAGAATGCAAGGTTGTCTATACAGGCTACTCAGGTATAGGAGTGTACATTTAGTCAGATTACTACATTCTTTGAAGGAGCCCATCTAAAACAACATCACTGAAAGGATATTATTCATACTACAAGAAGGCATGAAATGAAAGCTGATGGCATTTTCCTACTATATGTTTGTCAAGCACCTAGAACAATGACATTTTCTCACTCAAGCCTCATTTAGTTAGTTTAATGAGAATAAAATAAAACAGTAATATAGTACGCATATGATATAGATACTCAAATTCCCTAAGAAAATGTCTTTACTTCACTTAGAACATGTATTTACTTTTGTTTGTATGTTTACTTTGATGCACACAACTGTCCAAAATTTCCTAGATGAAATTTTCCATTTTATCTAGGACAAAAATTGTTCAAACTTCACTACAAAAATACTTTTTTCCCTCTATTTCTTTTGAAAGATTTTATCTAGGAGGCTTAATCATCTGTCACTACAAGGAAGAAGTGCTAGGACTGAAATATTGTTAAATTTAATTCCCACTGCAGCACTTTACTGAAACTTATTGGTCTTAGATAGGCGCTAGTTTGAAATCTGAAATTGGATTCTGGAATAAATAATCAAAATATGGTTCTCTTATTATTGTCTGAGTTGTGCTCAGAATCTAAGATAAAGATATCTTTATCAGATTTGGAAGAATAGAGAGTCTTTTGATTAATGCTCAGATGAAAAGAGCATTTGAAAATATGGGAGTGACAAGGTCACTTGTGCTATAGTTATTGAATAACCCATCTGGGTAATGAGAGGACATGTTGTTTCTGTGGGCTATCTATAAAGTATTCCCAGTGCCAAACTACATTAGATGCTATAATGGATAGTAAGGGAGGGTAGAATTTGTCAAGAAAATGAGGCATTCTGGACAGAAACCAAAAGTCAAGATACAAGCACTGTAATTAAACAACTGATTTATTTTACAAATTCTATTTTTAAGAACCTTTAACAAGGTTTTCGGCAAGAGACGAGACATGCTTGAAACAAGATATTTTCAAACAAGGATGTAACTTTAACAGCTATAGTTTTTATATGGAGTGGGAAATCTATAAGAAAGCACTAAATGATTCTATTTCTGCCATGTTACTCTCTTCTCTGACCTCAAGCACTCCTCTCGCCCCAACCAGTATCTATTAAACATTGTCTTTTGAAAAACTGAAAACATACATGTTGGTTCACTCCTGTAAAAATCTTACTTAGACAGGAATGACTTACTTTTATAGGTTTGGGAGGTTTTCTGATTAAGATCAGAACCTGTATGATGTAGTGTTTTTTCAGCAAACAGCTGAGATTTTGAGCATTTAATCAACTCTCAGAGATTTTTTTTTCTCTCTGTAAGTAGTATTTTTAAAAACATTTTGTTCAAACATTAGTTTCATGAATGCACTTTTAAAACTTTGCTGTAGAATAACTTTTTCTGGGGTTCTCAACTGTTATGACCTCACAAGAGCCATTCCACAATTGAGAAAGATTTACACAGCACAGTTTGATCTTCAGCTTCTTTTTTGTTCTTCTTCATTTTTACTGAATCACATCCATAAATACGCAAGTGAAATTAAAAAAAAAAAAAAAGTGATAGTGAAAGGCAAATGAAAAAGAGTCTTCAGAAATCACACAAAGTCTAGTACAATTTCACCAAATTGCCCACAGCTGACTTCTGTAGTTTTTGTGGCATTTAGTTGTGAAGTCCTTGAGATATAGTCAATTGAAGCATAATTGATTAGATAATCCTTCTTCCACTTCCCTAATAATCCAGCTGCCACAGGCCACCCATATACAAATTATGTAGCACAGCAGTAGATCAAACATGGTTATTGACAGAAGCTATGTTGGTATGTCAAATACACAGAATTTAAACACAGTAAGAATCTAAGAAGGATGACTATTTTGAGGGATTACAGTCACTTCTAATAACCATCTAAAAGACATATTTAACTTTATGTTTTGTGATGTGAAATAGAGACCTCTTATCATTGAGGATCCATGGAAGAAAAGTTAATGGGGAAAATGATCCCCAGTCTCCGCTGAAATGTTCCTTGTGTCTTCCTGTGGAGTACATGGGTTTCAGGAGCAGAAGCACTAGATGTCTTCTCTTCTGTATGGCATATCAATATTTCAGGAGAATATTTGCTTCAGCTGCTCTATCCAGATAATATATCAATCCAGATTCATACCTGACATAAATCTTGAATTCAGTTGCGTTTCACCAGATTTTGTTTTGTCTCACAAAATTCCCCTATCCTTTACTACACTCTGAATCATCTTTAGCCATATTAGAAAAAATTAAATAATTGATATTCAAAAGGAAACAATAGGGCAATTGGGCAGTATTTAATTAAATACTTTGGTGAAAATTCTTGAATTTATTTTTCTAAGTTGGTTTACCACAAATCTGCTGGGCACTAGAGAGTCATACTCACTCAATTTTTCACTAGCAAAAAGGGAATGTGAAATGCATGTCACCATAAATCACAGATTTTATAATGACACTAAACTGTTATTAGACTAAAACATTTGTGTAATTCTGGCATTCTGTTGGAGAAACTATGCTGAGTGATACTAAAGCTTACCTTTGAACCTTCTTAGAAGGTTATTGTCAGTAAGCTTTTAAGTTAAAAAAATAAAACATATGAGCCTACAAACTGCAAAAAGACTCAAAAGTACTTATGCTACAGGTGTGATTTTCCTAAAGTTATGTCTAATCCATACAAAATGGTAATTTTTTAACTTTTAGTATTAAAATTATTTCTACGTTTAAAAAAACACAACAACCTCCTGTTAAGTGATTTGAATTACTCTCAAAATATAATTTGTGTAGTGTTTGGGGTTTTTTTTCTTGATTAATAATTACATTTGAGTTGTATCAAAAGATTTAGCCTACTATTTGGGTGATGATTTTATTGTCCATTATTTGAAGACACAAAAAAGGAAAAGTTTGTATTTGATATGCAACTTCATCTACCTCTGTATGCATTTTAACAGCTAAGTAAAGCTCTATGACTCACTGAAGAGCTTTGACCTTACCCATCATCCAAGGAGCCTAGACCAAGAGCAAGACAGAGAAACAGAGTAAAAACCTCACAATATTTGCCAGGCCACACAAGGAACATGTGGAAGTAATTAGAAGTCAATCAGAAGCATTCTACTCTCAACTTAGAATATTCTGTACATAATATATAGGTTCATTTTTAACTGAAACAGAAAATCCCACAAGTCTGATATAATACACATAATAATACTCCATCAGAGTGTTTTCAACTATGTATCAGTCTACTTGTAGATGATTTTCATTACAAATACAATTATGCCTTGTATCTCTTGGATACATATTGTCCGTAACTTTTGTGAAAGGGAAAATGTATGGTACAACTAAATGAGAAATTACTCTCCTAAGTACAAAAATAACATATTTAGAAATTCCATTGCAAAAAATTATTCCTTTGCATTACATTAGATTTCTAACAAGTACTTTCTTATCTCAGATTATTTATATAAGAGATACTAAAGCTGGTAAGTATATAAGACTGCAAAACCAATTTATGTAATATTTTAAAGACCTTTTGTTAAAATAACCAGATCCGAAAGGGACATTGCTATATTTGAATCGCAAATGTCTTAAAGGTTCCTTGCTGGTTCCAGGGATTATATAAAGAGCTAGACAGTCAAGTTCCTTAAGAACTGAAAAAGGTGACTTAGGCACTTAAACAGGAACTCGGACTCTGAAATATTCTCTTACTACTTTTTTTTTTTAATTTTCATTCAGGTGAAAATGGCAGACTTCTCTTTTCTTTGAAGAGTGAGCATGAAAGAGGCTGCATATACGTGCTGTCAAGTCCCTGAGGACAGTAATGGGCATGACTGTCCCTGTCCAGCCTCTTTGGTGTCTTCCTCCACCCACCCACAGCCCAGGACCTCATTTCAACCCCCCAGGGCTTTAAGTAATGTAAGTATTGGGGTGCAAATATCAATCTATCCCCAGGTGTCTCAAGATTTCTGTGGGGACGGTGCATCACTCAGCTTAACCACACTTCAAACGGGGTAACCCAGCCACAACTTCTCCCATTGGTGGAACTTCTCTTTCTCTCCCAGTTAAAATTCTGACTCGCAGAAAGCTGGAGGTGTTCACCAGCATTTTTCTGTACTTATATTTCCTGTTTGCCTCAGAAGTGATTTCCACATAAAGGTCACACATCATGATTTCCTGTTTTGATCCTTTTTGAAAACTACTTTATGGAATTTAATAGGAAAATTAACTAGTTTTGCAGCACCATATTATGCAATTAGCAGTTCCCAACATCTACTGAGTTTTCAATACTGACAGCCTTTTATAAAACCTTTTATCTTTCAGTCTGCAAAGACAACTGCTTTTGCAGGGAAATTTAGTGTGAGTCAAATAGATGGCTGAAATAACAAGGAGAAAATAAAACGTACAGTATGCAAAACACAACCAACCATTTCTGTGAAATGCTGAATTTTAATTACTATAACTAATTATAATCCTGCTACATTTCTCTCACATTACAGATGTACACTGGGCTAATGTGGATTAAGATAAAATGCTTCAAGGAATCAGCAGCAAAAATAGGACACAATCTCATGTTTATAGAGAGAAATAGAGAACTTTTCCCTAACCTTAACTTCTGACATCCTATTAAATGCCACGTCTTTAACTGAGTGACTAGCTACGTATATAGTGACATAAAAGTCCTTCAATGAATGCAGTAGTTAGATGAACTCCTGTTTTGTGATAAATAACCATTTACTTAATAGCAATTTCTTTGAACTGCACTACGATGATATGGTTTATCATATCATCACTCCCTCAAATCAATACCTTAAAATTACTGCTATATTTTATACATTAGTTTTGTTTTGTTACAGATCATTCACTGCTAAATAGTAGCCATCTCTACTAAAATAAATATCTTGTTCTTCTTGATAATCTCTTCAAAAGAGTAAGAAATCACTGTTACAAAAAATAAAGTCTTGCTTTCCATGATTTTTATAAGTATTGTTTTGCTGTGTTTTCTCATTTCCTGCAGCTTTCCTCTATATGGAGACAAACAAAGTTTTGTGTTTAGACATTGTTTACATATTTAGAGATGTAATTCTTTCAGTTTTATACCTTCATCACTTATTAAAAGTTGTATACTCTGTGTTAGACTCATTCTAGTAGTATTGATATAAGTTTCTTGAAATGATTTTTCTTCAGGTACACCAAATTCTTAAAGAATAGTATAGACTACCTGTACCTATGAATTTCCTAGTTTGGAATTTAACCTTCAGGACTTCACCAATTCAAGATATTACTGTATGCATACTTCTTAGATTATCATAATCTTTTAAATTAATGAAATAAGATGGATTTTCTAGATTGTATTAGTTTAGAATGACCTGGAGGAAAACATATTGCTTTTTAGGTAGTCAAAGAGATACATCAAAATATCTATCTTCGAGACATCAAAACAACAAAACAAAAATTATTTCATATTTTTATTTTCAATCATAACTTTCCTGAATTTTAAATTATATTTATGAGGAATCTTAAACGCAGGGTGGTCTTATCAGCTTGATGCCTAGATTTTACTCATATTCTTATGATGGTTCAAAATTGAAAGGCAGTAATACAGCTTTTAAGTTCTGTGGGGAAACTGTTTCATTAAGTATGGTTAGTCTCAAACAGAGTATATTCAGAAAAAAACATCATGACCATGTTTCCTTTCATTAAGAGTAAAAAAATTAATTGATGAAACTGTTAATGGGGAAGTTGGAACTGAGCTATAGAATAGCAGAGACTTATTTGGCAAATGCTTTCAAAACAGAACAGTGAATTATGTACCAGGTTAGCATGTGGTGCTATATATATTCTGCTCCTCATTTTCAAGAGTTCTCTACTCTTAAGACTAAAAAAAGTTTAAAGT
This sequence comes from Aleadryas rufinucha, assembly GCA_013397815.1. Classification (NCBI taxonomy): domain Eukaryota; kingdom Metazoa; phylum Chordata; class Aves; order Passeriformes; genus Aleadryas; species Aleadryas rufinucha. The sequence continues at coordinate 41,582 of VZTH01018995.1, forward strand.
GTATGGCCACTTCACATTTCTTTGCTTTAGAGGGGCTGCTGTACACACAAGAATGAAAACCTATGATAGAACAAAAAAACCAATAAAAGAAACCTCATTAACCTAGCCATGGTATGAGAAATTCTGTATTCAAAGGACTGCTTTTATGTTGCCCACTTAAGAAGTCCTGGACAACACACATGGCAGTTCTGGGAGATGGGAAGATCTAGATCAAGTATCTGACTGCCTGGGCAAGAACACTGCAACACACTAATGTCTAACACCACAATGTAAGGAAACAAATACAACCCAAAGTAAGAGTTGGAGTCTGGCCTTCACAAATCTGGGAGCACCAGACCAAAGGAATTTTTAAACTCAGGTTCTCTAGACTTTGTAAAAAACAACTAGGTTTGTTTTCTACCACTGAAAGTCTGTCGCTGACCGCTTGGCCCCCCAGAGGCCAGGCAGGCGACAAGCTCGGTGCTCCGGTCACCGCTGCAAACAGGCCGGAGAGCAGCCATGAGCATCCTGCCCTCACTCGAAGGGCAGGTCCGCACCCCNAGCTATACACCACTACAAATGTCTATTTCTATTGAAGGGAAGCAAACTCTTCCAGCTCTTGTAGAGACTAGAAAGTTTATTTAAATTAATCAATGAAGTGTTGCAAATCACTTTGGAGGAGGACAGAAAAATGGTGAAACAAGAAACATCTGGGATATAGTTATATCTTCAGAGTGACTCTTGTATGTACGTATGTCTTATTACTGGCAAAAAATACTTCTGCATACTTTCTTCCTCCATAGTGATGGATAATCATTTTCTAAAGCTCTCTGGGTCATCATCTGATAGCTGAATCTGGACAGGCTTCAGAATTCATCATTTTCCTCTTTATGTATGATCCTTTGATAAAAAGAAAATATGAGATCAAAAAAGGTCTGTCACCATGTTGTAGTCTCAACAGCATAACAATTTTAATTTGATTGTGGAACAGAGAAAGAAAAAGTCACTGCCTTGTCATGAATTTATATCAGAGCTAGCTATAGAACCTTTTTTCCAAGTGCTTGTGCAGTGCATTTACCATTAAAGCACAGTCCTTTGGACACGTTCGATACAAGTAACAGAAGAAATTTTTTTTTTTTTTTTTTAGGTCCTTCAACACTACTTCTCAGTACTAAAAAATTGTTCAGGGTGTGAACTGGACCTAATTTATGTATTTAGAACTCTCAACAATGTAGTCCTAACAAGAACATGATAACATGAGGAAATATTCATGATGGTAGATCTGCACAATTCTAGAGCTTTTGCTTTCTCTGCAAGTTTGTTTTAAACTCCTTCTAGGGCATTTTTAAGGATAGAAAGTATCCACAAGCATTGGGCTAGATTTTTGCCATTTAAAGCACACCACCATCGTCCTTCAAAAGCCCAGCTTTGCTGAACACCATGTGCATAGACTAATACTTTGCCAATCTCATATCCCTTTCTCTGCAGGATTTGGGGACTTTTAGTGCTACAGATAGTTTCACTTGCAAGAAATCTACCTGGAACAAGCCCACAGTTCTACAATCTTCATTTTTCATCCTGTATCATTGCTATCCCCACTACTAGATATGAGAGAGTCTCTCCCTGAAGAACAAAAATTGTAATGTGGATGACTGTGTTGCAGTCTGCAATGTATGAGAGGAGTGAAGGAAGGTCATTCCCTTAGCCTAAGGTAAGTGAAACAGACATTCCCTGAGAGTAACTTCAAAGGTTCAGTCGAAAAAGATTCTGGATGTCATTGGTTGGATTTAAAATTTATTATGATTTCCCCCTACTATAAATGTAGGCTTCTTTTTTCCTAACTGTCATTTCAGCAAACATAGCCTGGGGTCAGGTTTTCTTCTTCTCATTCCATCTGTCAAGTACACAGGGCCACAATCTCTGCTTACTGAAGTTTTCCAGCAGTGCAATATTATTTGTTGATTTCTGATTTATGCTATTAGAGTGTTACCCTACACTTTGAGGTCCTTTAAGTTAAATGGTGATCACATGCACATTTTTTCCACTGTCAGTGTTTAACTGTGCCCAGGAAAAACCTCAAGTTGTCTCTAGAATCAAAAGGACAATTTAGTTCTTGCAACTGGCATTCACAAGGGAAAGGAAAAAAAAAATAAAGGGAAAGGAAAAGGATGGCTGAGAGATGGCTGAAGTCACTGAGAGAGAACACTAAGGTGTAGGTTTTATAGTCAAATTCCAGACCAGAACACTCCCTTAAGGGAACAGTCAACAAACAAGATGTCTTATAGAAATGAGAAAAATTATTTTCCTTTCTGCCTTTGATTTTCTGTGACTAGCCTAAAGTTTCTTTTGTACAGTCCTCTTCCTACTGTAACTTCTATTTCTTAATCAAACTGTGAAAATAAATCTGTAAGAAAAGAACACTGAATCAATAAGGTTTCCACATAGCTTAAATGATATTTAATTACTGGTATTCTGTCTATAATATAGTGCTTTCAAAGAACTGGACTGTGATGTCTTTCATAGGAGAGTAGGGCTAGAAGGAATGCAACCTGTAATAGTCATGGAGATGGGGAGGAAGCAGTTTTATGTCCTAGTCTCTCCTATGAGTGTTTGTATCTCAGAGGGTTCCTGAGCTGTATCAGATAAAGTTATATCTCTACAGTCCTTTAATCAAAAGCAAGGCAAATTACTGTGACTTGACCCCATCTCTTCCTTGACATATCAAAGCAGCAAAAGGATGCTTACAACTGTGCTAACCAAGCAGCATTTGCATCCATTAAAAATTATCATAAGCAGCTGAGAGCTCCATCAGCACTCAGATCAAAGGGTTATTATTGAGTAATGTCTGCATGCTCCCTCTACTGATCTGATCAGGGGGCCTCAACAGGAACAAACTTCTATTTTGCAAATCACTGGTTGAAACCTCTAATACAATAATTCAAAAAGTCCAGATTGCTTAAAAAAAAAAAAAAAGAAGAGAAGAAAACTGCAGGTGGAAAAAAGTGGTGAGTCCTCTGATAGTGGATTTGGCTGTGTGCAATGCTGTTCAGAAAATGCTGTGCCTGCTGTTTTTATAATAAGATGACCTTTTCCATTGCAAAGACACAGCCATCACAACCCTTAGTAAAGCACTAATGAATAGACTCCTATTCAAACAACAGCAGCAAAGCAGGAATCTCATATCTCCTGTGTCCCTTTCACTTCACTGAAGTGTGAACTCTAAAACCTTATTGAAACCAGAACATTTTCAGAGAGGAATTTCAGGAACGTTACTCATAATCATTCCTGCTACAAAATTTTCAATTTTCTGACTTTTAATGTTGTTTGTTGGTTTTTTGTTTTTTGTTTTTTGGGTTTTTTTTAAACTATGAATATGATTAACACATCTGAGAAAAAGTTACTATTTCTGCTCTTATTGTGCCCAGGAGCCATGATCTAGGTTAGGGACTCACCAACTTAATATGCAGCTGTGAAGATAAATGACCCTGATTGATCTTGTATTGCCATTTCTAATGTCATGACTCTCTTCTGTCAGACTTTGCCATTCCTGAGGGGTATGAATCCTCAATAGGTGATACTAGATATCTGCTCAAAAGTGGTAATGACTTGAAACATTATATTATTCAGACTTCTACTTTTTTTACGACATGGGACAGAATGTTCTCTGTAGCCCACATTTTAGAAATGTACATCATATTCTCACTTCAGATGATAAAAGTAGGGTAGCATATTTAGTTTGCGTAAAGTCTTGTCAGCCAGAAATTGTTTTGGATTTAGCTGTATATAGAAAAAGCTTTTCCCTAATACCCAGGTACTATGTAGAACAGGCTACAGAAAAAACCCTCCTTTTTTTGAATTTTCACTGTTGGTAAAGAAGAGTCTATAGTAAAACACCTATGTTATATGAGCTGACTGTTTTTAGGCTCTGAGGTTTTCTTCAAAAACACATATTCTCTTAATGAGATAATTCTTAAATTGAAAAATTGCCCACCAGAGCAAGTCTGTTTATGTAAGCATATCATTTCGCTTTACAAAGAAAATAAGAGACTGAAAAGTATCTCTTCCAGGGCTATGAAATGATTTAAGAACCTAAGATATGCTCTCATTGTAGTTAGTTAATTACTTTAGGACACCCACAACTTGCAGCAGCCTGTTGCTCACCTCTGCCCAAAATGTTGGGCTGCTCCCAAAAGGAACATAGCTGACCATGCAGGAGTTGCCATGCCTGTGTTTCAAATATGGAAATTTTCCAGAGCATGGTTTATGGCTTGGTTTCTTGGATGAAAACCACTTATTCCTGCTAAAAATTTCAGACATCAATAGTGCACAATAGTGCACCTACTGGTTTTTAACCTGTTAGAATGAATTCAGAAAAGTTCTGTACACTTAAGGACGCAAATAAACACCTGGTTAAAATTTAAGAAGCATCGATCCAGATGAGATCACAGGTCTTCATAGGTGTCAGTGAAAAATCTGAACCCTTTTGGTTTTTGTTAAGCATTTATATATATATATATATATNNNNATGCTGTGCCTGATGCCCCCCAGGGCACAGTTGGCCCTCCTCGCTGCCAGGGCACTGCTAACCTTTATTCAACTTGCCATTGACCAGGCCCTGCAGGCGGTATATAATATAATATAATATAATATATTAGTAGGTACCCTTGACGTTACACAAACAGGCTGTTGTGCTATAACGTACGTGAAGATTTGAAAGTATTTTGAAGCTCAGAGGAAGTTATTTAACTTTTAACAGCTCAGTTGCATCAATTCCTTCATTTTATTGATGCTATGTTCTCGTTCAGCCCATCAGCTTTTTATCTCATTTCTAGCACAACTGATATCAGAAGCCACTACTCTAGTCTACTGTTTTCTAATTTGTATATAAATTAAGCTGTGAAATGGATTTTAAAATTTTTGATTAAAAGCACTAAAGAATGTTTCCAGAAGGAGACAACTGTGCTAAGCTTCCTTCAGTAAAGAAGTTTTATAAGTAGGTCATAAACCCCTGAAATTAAGTCAGAACTGCTGACAGACCCCAAAGTTTTAGAAGCTCTGTAAGCTCCAGTCTAATCATCATCTCCCAGAGGGGGAAAATCTTTTTCTTGAGACTAAATTGTAGACTGTAAAATTGTTGTTTTGTCACGTAGAGCTCTGAGTATACAGTAAAGAAATGTACAGCAAAAAAAGGCAATATGTTGTTACTATAGCAACTACAGGTCAAAAAGATATCTTAAAATGTCTTTTTTTCCTAAATTTATTCTATGAAACATTTCCCAGTCTTGCTTAATTATGTTACACAATATAGCTTTCATTTGTTAGCATGGGTCAGAAGAACTCTGAAACTACACTGGTATTACTGGAGGTAAACAGATGTGAACTAATGAGAGATTTCTCCCCAGTGGACCTTAGATTTGCAAGGGTATGAAAAAAACTACATACAATTACACATCTAAAACTTTTATCTTAGAAGCCATATCTACCTGTGCATGTATGTGAACAAATTATTTTATATAATCCTCTTCTAAGAAAGGACCAATTGTTTTATAGTTTGGGGGTTTTCTAATGTTTCAAAATGATAGCACGATTGTTATGACCTTTATAAGAAATGTTTATATTTAGCTGAAAGCTTTGACAGAAGAAACTTGTGGGGCTTACAAATTGCCTGTATATCTGGTATGGAATTTCTTAGTTATGGAATTTCACTTTTACGTGTTTTCGTTTCGTAAAGAAAAACAGTATGAAATAGATTACTGTTAAACATTATTTTTGCCCATTTCATACTATGAACTACACATTACTAGAAAACCAAGGTCTTTAAACTTTTGTTTCACTTTGTTCTACATGCAATATAGCCAGAATAGGGGATCTTTTTGTAGTGGTGGAGGGTAACCAGAACGTAACAAGACATACAAAAGGCCATTGAGGCTGCTTTGAGGCTGCTTTGTCACTACTTGAGAAGTGACAATTTGTCTCTGATATACTGATGGTTGGTCTAGTACAGCTGCAGTACCATGGAAGTTTATTCTGTGCTACACTGGGAAAATGTACACTTGGGAAAAAAAAAGAAAACCACCAAAAANCCCAAATTTTCATATATATTTTATCACTAAGCCCCTAATAATCTGAATGAGAATCAAGAGCCTAATTACTTGTGAGAGAACTAAATTTCTGATTTGCTTTTGAAAATAAATATGAAACATTTGCAGCATAATATAATATAATATAATATAATATAATATAATATAATATAATATAATATAAT
>VZTH01018995.1:47936-113987 GCA_013397815.1 Aleadryas rufinucha
AATATGTTGTTACTATAGCAACTACAGGTCAAAAAGATATCTTAAAATGTCTTTTTTTCCTAAATTTATTCTATGAAACATTTCCCAGTCTTGCTTAATTATGTTACACAATATAGCTTTCATTTGTTAGCATGGGTCAGAAGAACTCTGAAACTACACTGGTATTACTGGAGGTAAACAGATGTGAACTAATGAGAGATTTCTCCCCAGTGGACCTTAGATTTGCAAGGGTATGAAAAAAACTACATACAATTACACATCTAAAACTTTTATCTTAGAAGCCATATCTACCTGTGCATGTATGTGAACAAATTATTTTATATAATCCTCTTCTAAGAAAGGACCAATTGTTTTATAGTTTGGGGGTTTTCTAATGTTTCAAAATGATAGCACGATTGTTATGACCTTTATAAGAAATGTTTATATTTAGCTGAAAGCTTTGACAGAAGAAACTTGTGGGGCTTACAAATTGCCTGTATATCTGGTATGGAATTTCTTAGTTATGGAATTTCACTTTTACGTGTTTTCGTTTCGTAAAGAAAAACAGTATGAAATAGATTACTGTTAAACATTATTTTTGCCCATTTCATACTATGAACTACACATTACTAGAAAACCAAGGTCTTTAAACTTTTGTTTCACTTTGTTCTACATGCAATATAGCCAGAATAGGGGATCTTTTTGTAGTGGTGGAGGGTAACCAGAACGTAACAAGACATACAAAAGGCCATTGAGGCTGCTTTGAGGCTGCTTTGTCACTACTTGAGAAGTGACAATTTGTCTCTGATATACTGATGGTTGGTCTAGTACAGCTGCAGTACCATGGAAGTTTATTCTGTGCTACACTGGGAAAATGTACACTTGGGAAAAAAAAAGAAAACCACCAAAAAACTTTCAGCCCTACTGTGGATCTTCTTGAAGGCATGTTAACTAGCCACAACTTTGAGATTTTATTGTGCATACTCCATTATGTTGAAGTTCCATGGATTTTCAAACTTTCTTGCATGTATGTATGTATATTGTTCTGTTTTCCTTGTATTTTACTATTTTCAGTTCACTAAATTTTATACCATAGTATAAGTATTTCATGTTATAATGAAAAATATTACTCTGTGTTTTCTAATTTATTGGCCAAATAGACAAGATGTGTGGTTGATGCCCATCTCTTTGACGAGATACCTATAACAAAATGGAGATTCTCTGGTCTAAGCTTGCATTAACAACAAAGAATGGCCTAGCAGAGGCATCTTTTAGTGGAAGAGTATGGATGCAATCAGTTTTTTAAAAATATAGTTAACATCTTCAGATTACTTCAGCCAAAGAATCAACGTAATACATTAAAATCCATCTGATATTTTCAATGCAAACAAGTGTTTTTATTTCTTTTAAAAACTTTTGTGAAACAGATCTGTTGCCTTTAAATAAGCTTGTTAATCAGACTTATTTGGTGTCCCTCTTAGGCTAAGTCATCCCTAGCAGCAAATCCACAAGGAGGGCTTTCATATCTTCGTAGAACCTGAAAAAAATCAGAACACCAGAAACATCAGAAATCCTGCTTTCCTCTCTGTGGCCACTGAGAAATTTAGTCCTTGAATTACTGTCCTGGTTTCAGCAGCTTTTACAAATTGTTTTCCCTTCTCCACCCCTGTACATGCCTGTAAGAAGCCTTTCTGATTTAAGTTATCCTGCTATTCCAAGTAACGTGATTTTTACTGTGTTTTTTATCACCTTAAAGCAATTGTTTAAATTTTTTTGTGTTAAATATTTACAGAAATTTCCTCTGGAAAAAACAAAGCAAACAAAACAAACACAGCCAAACACATATAGACATACATATACATACACCACACACACATACATACACTAAACAAGCAAACAAAATATCTCAAAAAAAGTTTTCTTTCCTCCTGCAGAGCTACATGAAGTCCGAAGGTCAGCTAGCAGCAACATGTGGCTCTGTTCCTAAAGCTGTGTAAGTGAACTTCAGCGTCCATCTTGCAACAACTCCCTGCTAATATTAGAGAAAAATTTCATTACTTACAGTCAACACAGATTTCTCATGCTCATTCTGGAATATTCAAGACAGACAACAAAACTATCATAGAGCATAGGAACAACTAACTCAATGTGCAGTTTGGCCCCAGACAATAAAAACTTGTGATTTCCCAATCTTCCTAGCACCTCCCTTAATCCTGTTTATTCATTTCTTTAAGAATTTAATTCTGCTTTCACTCTCTTATATTTATATTATCCACTTTATTTACTTACTTTTCTCCCTTTAGGCATATTAGTCTACCTAAAAAACCCTGACTATAAAAGTATGATTAATATGCTATTAGATAAGATAGATGCCCAGAACATCAAGGAATAATTGCTGATATATAGTAAACCAAACATATTGCTAGTGCTATTTTGTGGTTTGCAGTGATAAGGATTAAAGATAATCCTGATTATTATCTATGTGTTGCAAACTCTGTAAAGAGCTTTGAGCAAAGTATCTGATAGAAAAAAAAAAAAAGGCTTAAATACAGAAACTATACAAACACTAAGGAATATCCTAGCATTAACAAGGTAGGTATTTTTGCAAGTAAAAATGAAAACTGTGAAAATTTAAAACAAGTAGTCATTTAGGATAAAAAAAAAGCTGAGGGAAGTAAGCCCATATAATATTAATTATAATTAATCTTCAGACTATTTTTAGAAGTTATATCATCTATAGAACATCTTCTACAGAAATCATTTATTCATCAAATTAAATATTTTTAATTTCTATATACCATAAATAATAATAATACAACACAACAGTTGTATGTTAAATGCTAGCAGAACATTTTCTGAAATTTGGGTGTAGCAAGCTTGCCATCTACTGATCAACAGAAAAGATCTTTGTTCACATGACTTTTTGTATACCATATTATTTAGTTTGAAACTCTTTTTATATGATGAATCAGTACTTGTGTACTTAAATAAATCTGTTTCCAGTGCCTCTGAAGGACGGTATAAGGCCTCAAAGGTATTATGCTAGTGGGTCAAAGATGAGTCCCTGAAGTACTACTTATACCCATTGAGGAGTTTTTCACTGAAAGATATAATCTTATTGAGTATTTGGGGAACTTATTTGGCTTCTCTTAAAGCGTATATTCCAAATTCACAGATGTTCTCATGAAGTTAAAACATCATTTTATATGTTTTACAATATGAAAATAATAATATGGCAAAAGCAAATAAATATATGTTTTTATTTCAATTCTTTCCATTTCACAAAGAGAAAGTCACTTGTCCCATGTCACCTGCCAGCTTTGCCCTCATTCAAACCTTGTTAGTGCATAGTGGAAAATTGCAGAAAATCTGTATGTCCAGAGTATTTGGTGTTGTACATCTTCATGTTCTACTCATCTGGGTTTAGACACGGAAGTTAAAATCCACAGTTATATGTGCAACGAAGAAAAGTCTTTATTCTATTGTAAGAATCTATCTTATGGGTTAGCTTCATCATCATCATTATTGCTGTAGAATTTTTCCCTTTTCCACTATAAATTAATTTCTTTCAATGTAGAATTATAACAATATGGATAATAGAGCATGAAAATGGACAACCTGTGACTAAGACAGTGATTGTACTTTAAACAGTGATTTTTTAAAAAAAAAAATCTTTTAAATTATTTGAAATTTTGTGGACTTATATTTAGCATATATTGCCTTCAGAATGAGTGAAAACATAAAACTTCTGAAATTTATGGACCAGAGCAAGACTGAGAGGAAAGAATATGCTCTTTCCAAGAACAGAAGAAAGTTTGTCTTTCAACCTAATTCAATCTATACCATCTAGACTCAGTGGCAGGTTATTTTTCCTCACAGTTGCCATGTAGATCACATCTGGAACTTTTTTCTTTTTGATATCTGCCTTGCTTCCCTGCTGGATAATAGTCTCCTGTAACTTCATTATTTAAAGTTTTACTCTAATTTCAATTGTACTGGCATAAATCGTGAATTATTTCAATTCAGTAAAGAATTTAAAATTACCTCCGTTAACTCCAAATTGAATTAAGTTGTTTTGCTGCAAAACCTCCTCTAAATAGGACTGAGATTTTAGATTGTGTGGAATTATAACCTAAAGGCAGAAAGTCCCAGAGACAGAATGATTTGTAGAGACTAAGGTATTTCAGGAGATTTGTCTGCAGAAATCAATAAGCTTTGTCAAATAAATTTCCTAGCTGGTATTCCAAATCTCTGCCACAACTACTGTACATGGCTTGGTTCATCCAGCAGGTTAAAAATCTGTTCTTTGGGAAGGGGTAGGAGGAACTCTGCAAGGCTTGGGATTTCTATTTTTTTTTCTTTTCTTTCTTTTCCGTTGAAGACTACATTTCTATATCTTTCAGAAGGTGACCTGAAAGTGCTCTGCGTTTCATCTGGTCCCCATCTGGGACCAGATGGGTCAATCACTATTCTGGGAAAGCTCCAAGTCTGTTGGGGCAGATGAGTCACAGCCATCCTGCATATCAGCAGGAATACATCACAGCATGACAGCTACCCCAGATCGCTTTGCACTTCACCTCTTTACAAACACTGGCTCATCAGCCTCATCCACACTTCAGCAAATGCCGGAGAAGAGGCACCCATGACACATCTTCAACCTCTGCTTTACTCTCCCCAGAATCCAACTAGCCTCATGGTCCCGCTGCCACCCTTGGTAAAGCTGCCTCTGAAGCATCCAGGAAAGACCCACAGGATGGGTAGGTTGTGAGGGAAGGTGATCACGTGTGATGAAACAATAGCAGTATTATGTGCACTGTCACCTATTCCACGCCTTGTGGAGTTTTTGAAGGAATTGTTTAGTTCACTACAAAAGTATATTTAATATGAATAACTGGAGTTGATGGCTTTCACATAAAAGGAGATTAAACTAGTAGAGAGTCCTTTAAAATAATCGAAGATTATATCTACTTTTCTGTGCCACCAGAATCAAAAGGAAATTCATAAAGGAACACAGTCTTATTGGTTTTTTTCTCTTCTAAGCAAACTGAAAAGAAGGATTTACACATCAGATAGAACATATCTAAACTGAATGGCATGATCAGCCAGAAAATACTGTACCATCAAAATAATAAGGCTGCATATATTGGGGGAAACATAAATAAGCCCAGCTTTCTGCATATTTTAAACTATAGAAAGGTGGTGTTCCTTGTGTCAAAGTAAATTTAAAATAAACAGAATGTGATATTCATATGTATTTATGCGCAGGTATCACAATCAGAGAAATTGAGAAAATATTACAGATATATTTGATCTTTGAAAAGAAGCTTATTAAAAAGGGTCAACTTCATTTTTGTAAGAAAATATTAAGGCTTTAAAATAGGACAGCTAAGATGGAATATAGCACAACGATAATTAAGTAGTAGATTCTAGTTATTTCTGCAAAGTTTAAATAGAAGATTAGGTAAATATGGGATTTGGTACTTTAGCAAAATTGCTCTAAAGTAAACTTTTACATTGATTAGCATTATAATTCCAAATATGACATTTCAGTAATACTTATGAGAGCATATTTAATTACACTACTTATGTAGATATAGCTTCCTGAAGCTCTCCTTATGGTACAACGCTACATACAGGTCTGAAAAATCAAATCTGTACAAATTATTGCTTTTTCTCCAAGCACAAGTCCAACTTCAATTACGAAATAAACAGGATTAACTTATTGAATTAGTCCTTTGTCTCATCTGAATTTGACAAAACATCTCCTTATTGTTGCAAAACTTATCCAAGATCAAGTTACTTGGAATTTGAGGGGAGGAGGGGGCTCAGGCAGCAACAATTCATTTTGCTAGATTTTGTTAAGTCATTGCACTGCAAATCTTAATGTAAAATGCTTTAAAATATGTCTTCAAATAAACTCATCCTATCTGATTATAACCCTCTTTTTCCCTCTTACAAATTTGTTTCCTAAACTTTCACAATATATATTATAAGAATAATTATATATTATTATATAATTATAATATATATATTAAGAATAATTGTAGTTAACTGGAGTGGTTAGATTGAAAAAGTTGATATTACTCTTTTAAACATGATTTTTGAGGCAATTAACATTCTGCATGGTTTTATTTTTCCACATATAATTTAATCTGAGGCAGCTGCTGGTACTATTCCTGGGAAATACTTCTTTCCTGCTGTTCAGTTAGAAAGATGAATATGTGGTTCTCTCCTTGCCTGTACAGTCTTATTCCCTGTGCCAGGTCTAGAAATTTACATCAGAATGACTCTGTTTTTTTCAAACCTAACATGTGTTCATTTATTCAATAGAGTTGACTAAATCCAGCACTATGTTTTCCTGGCTTTACCTATCTGTAATTCATACAGGAATTACTTTGAGGAAAGACACAGAGTAAACAAGCAGTAACTCAAAATAATTTCATTTTTAAAAAGAATAGCAGTAAGAAAGCATTTCATGAATCACTGCAAGAGGTAGTTAAAACTGATGGTTCTTATGAAAAACATAAATTTTAGGACTGGCTTAAGACCAATCTCTAAATAAAACAAAGGTGAGTGACAGATGTTAACCCATTCCCAAGATGTTCTGCTGCTTATATTGGTACAGCAATTGAAAATAACTCACACCATTTCTAGAGCATGAAGTATAGACCATGAGTTTTTTACAGCTTCTGTAAGTTATATCTGCTACTTCTAATCCAAAATATATATTGTATTAGTTTTTTACCGAGCTTTCTATTATAAAAGAACTTACACATGCATTATTGAATTATTTACAGATACAGGTTCCTTAATTAAACCTGTTAATTAATTAATGCATTAAGACATGCAATATACTGGCATATACCTAAATAAAATAAGACTAAAAAATGTTTGCTTGACATTAGATACTCACTAAATGTGATGCCAAAAGCTGAAAAAAGATGGACCTGCATTGTTTAATTTTCTGTGACTGTAAATTTATATTTTTAAAAATCCTAGGGAAATTCAGCACAAAACTCTGCCTCACTGCAAAATTGAAGCTAAATGTGTTTTTAAATTAACAAAAGCTCTAAAATTCTGATATTTTGTTACCACTAAATTGTCTACCACACAAAGGAAAAATGATAAGGTAAAGTTGTACACTGTGTGTCCAATTTTGGTGTGTTTAGTCCAAATGTGTTTTTCTGTCAAATCAGAAGTGTATTATTTTAATCATATTGTAGAATATATATGATATGTTTTCTAAACTAATTTTATTTTAACTAAAGTTGTAGTGTAATATTGGAGCACAGCAATTCCTGAGTTATGATGTCTGCATAAACCACTGGGATTAGAAATTGATTCCTCAGCCTTTAACTGAGGCCAGTGCAATCAGGTGTTGCCCCTTCACAAATCACTTAGGAGTGTACTTGATGTCCTGTTGCTTAACTGTGAGGAGCACCAGTAAAAAACATAGGCTGTAAGAGCACTTTCTCACTAAAGACTGATGCTTCTGTCCTTCCTATGAAGCTGTTATGTACTAAAAGCCAGGTTTTCTTCATTATCCAATAGTGCATAAACTATATTCTCAGTCTTTATGTAACTTGTTCAACGTTTACAAAATTAGGCTTTTGTTCCTTTTGGATATGAAATAATAAATGTTTCACAGGGTGCAATACAGTATAAAATTCTGCAACTGAAGCTGAGAAGGTTTCTGGTTAATATTAGGTAACTGTGCTGTTTATTTCACAAATATCGTCTGTATGTTTGGGTGCCCAAGCAAATTTGTATGCTGTTTTTGGTGGAAAAAGCACTGGGTGAATATTGACCTGGAGAGTGTGTGTCTCTGGAGAGTCATTTTACGTTTTCCTTATGAATGGAAGTGAAGTGAAAACAGGGTCAGTGACAGAGGGTAATCATATTCCTAATCACTGAAGTTTGTTGAGTCTTAATTTATAGTGGATAGGGAAATATCGAAGGATCAGCATCACAGGAAATCATTTATACTGCAAATGACCAGCAATTAATTCCCAAAGACATTAAATAATGTCGTTTTTCCATCTTCTAAAATTATGTTCTAGAAACCTATTTTTCCTGCACTTGAGCACCTGTTTCAGAGTATATGGGTCAAACAATATGTGTGCTTTTGTGTAATGAACAGAGAAATGAGAGGTTAAGACTTCACGAGATTAGAATTTTGCCCTTGATCCCTTATGGTCTGGAAGAATTACCAACTCTTCTGTCCCATGAGAATAATCTCTGCTATTTTCCTTCCCATGTTCTTGTAAGTGAACCAAACTTTTCTGCCCCAGAAAATCTCTGCATGGTTCTGCATGTGTAGGCACATGTATGTGCTTAGAGGAATATCTGCATGCTTCATTTATCAAGCCCAAACTTTAGGGTTGGATATGTCCCTCACCAATACCAAGCTAGTTTCTGGTAGGTAGAGACAAGATTATATTATGATATTTGGCATTTTAATCTTTCCCACATCTGAGTTTTCAGCTACTGCCTGAAGAAGTTTCTTCCAGTTTTCGTTCAAATCTTCCCCAAAACATTTCAGTTTTATAACCAAAAACTAAAAATCCAAGTGTGACCGTATTTGCAGTCATCTCATTTCCAACCCAGTTTTTCAGTGCAATTTTCTTGTCTCAGTAATTATTTCTAGTTAGACATGATGCAGCTGTAGAATGTCATGGGAAAATCCTGACTAGAAGAAAATACTTACATAATCAGCAGACAGCAAAAAAAAAAAGCAGGGATTGAAGTTCAACTTTACTGAGATGCTCCCAGAACTTTTGTATTAACTTTGACACTGTGTTTATCAAGCTAAAATAATTCAACTTGATAAGGCAGCCAATTTATGAGACAAGTCTCTTTTTTTTTTTTTTAGTGCTGATTTTGGTAGCAGTCACAATTTTTTCTCTAAAATAGAATGGAAATTGATAAATATAGATATGGTTAATCACTATGGGCTCATGGAAAATTTGCATTGAAGTAATACTAAGTAATACAGTAAATGGATTCATTGAATCCAAATATAATTCAAATCCTTAAAACAAACAGCATGAAACATCAGACAGAAAACATCCTGAGGTAGTGTAGCCATTATTATCTTTATTATTACAGCAGAGAATGTAAATTTAATCTGAAATATTTTACTGACATTAAATATGATTTTATTTCTACTCTGATTTATGTCATCCTTCCCCAAATAGACATTCTGAGTTTTTATCTCTGTCACAGATCACAGAATATTCGGAGTTGGAAGGAACCCATAAGGATCATCTAGTTCAAATCTTAAGTGAATGGCCCATACAGGGATCAAACACATGATCTTGGCATTATTAGCAGCAGCTGATCTAATCTCGGGGTGTTGTCCATAGAGACTGAATGTGGCCGTACTGTGAGGTTGGTAACAGCGGTGAACATACGCTTACACTGTAAGATGGCTTTGCCAACACTAATGACACTGCAAGCTCAATTTCTTCCGTACTAACAAAGAAAGGATCTTCAAAACATTGATTGACATAGATATTGTCTGTAAATGTAATTTTCAAAAGAGAAATTTGTCATTGAATTTTAGCCCTTAGAAGGCTTGTTAAACTGTCAATGGTGAGAACTACTGGAATAAGAGTTCAAGTTCCCATCCTTGGAACTCACAGACTTACAGACAAAAGTCCTCAGTTCTTAGCAAAAATGTACATCAGAGTACTTACTACCCAGAGACATCTAAGTGAAAGTTGAATGAAACTAGCTTGGAAAAAATTGTACGAGCAAGATAATTTTATAACACTTCAGTTTTTTATTACTTCATGTGTACATGTTTTCAGAGTTGTAGGGAGATTCAAAAGAAAGCAAAAAGAGATGGGATATGTTGTTGAGGATTCTTTGTGGTGCCCCTCCACTGCCTTCACACCCCTGCCCTAGTGAGTTATGCATGTAAATGGATTGTTCATTACTACATGGGAACATATTTTTGGTCCTGTTTCATTTTTCTTGCACTCCTTCTGGCCACAATATTCTTGTATCCATGTACACAGCTTCAATAAAAATAATAGAAACTATTCTCCTCCCAAAATAAATTACAGCCTTGTTGTTTGGAATCACAAGTGCATCAAAATTTCTTCAGCCAATTTGGAGGGGTGCATTTTGCTTCCTAGATGAATTCTGTATGCACTAAAAAAATCTGCTTTCAAGCAACTCAAGTATTATGCAATTAGCTTATCCTAAAATTACAGTTTACTGTAATTTAAGTTTGTCTATGTTCCATTTCGGCTGTCATTTAATTTGTATCTTATCCACAGTGTCTCCCAACATTTTTAAAGGCAGCATCCCAGGATTCATGAAGTCTATCTGCATAGCTCCTGTCTTTTCATTAGAGATCCTACTGCCTCCTCCTCACTCTATCAGCTCTGCTGCAGATGCTGATATTCAGACAGCAAGTCAGGCTAGACTTGCCTGTCTCTGTCTCAAGATATTCAAGTATTTGCCCTGTCTTTCCATGCTGGTTGATCCAGGGACTGTGCAGAGACATCTGAGTTAGCCATGCAGGGAATTAACATGGGCCTGGCAGAACTAGATTTTGGAAGGACTTGTGGGTGTTTGTTGACAAGAAGCTCAACATGGCCCAGCAATGCGTACTCACAGCCCAGAAAGCAGATCAAATTCTGGGCTGCATCTGAAGCAGCGTGGCCAGCAGGGAGAGACAGGGCATTGTCCCCCTCTATTCCAGTCTTGTGAGACTCCACCTGGAATACTGCATTGAGCTCTGGGGTCTGCAACATAAGAAGGATATGGATCTCTGAACAAGTCCAGAGAAGAGCCATGAAGATTATCACAGTGCTGGAACACCTCTCTATGAAGACAGGCTGAGAGAAGAGAAGGCCCTGGGGAGACCTTAGAGCACCTTCTAGCATGTAAAAAGTTCCTACAAGAGAGCAGGAGAGAGATTTTTTCAAGACCATGCCTGTGATAGGACACGGGGTAATGACTTTAAGCTGAACAGGGAGAGGTTTAGATGAGGTATAAAGCAGAAATTCTTCCCTATGGTGAGACACTCAAACAGGTTTCCCAGAGAAGCCGTGGATGTTCCATCCCTGGAACAATCCAAGGGTAGGTTGGATTTACAACCTGATCTGGTGGATGGAATCCCAACTCATGGCAGAGTGGTTGGAACTAGATGATCTTTGAGGTACCTTTTAATCCAAACCATTCTATGACTGCTTGAACCTTGTTTATCGCCTCATTCCTAATGTGCTTTTATCTCAGAAAGTAGACACTTCTTAATAATCAGAACCAAAGTTTGTAGGTATATGCAAATATACATTGAAGGGAAACTACACCGCACCTTTTTTTATCATCTGAAAAATTGAAGTGTTAAACTTCATAATAACTTTTATTAGATTTTGATTAGATTTTCTAGAGACGCTCAAGCAATATGTTAATGATTTTCCCAAGACTATAAAAAAAGCAAAAGAGAATCATACAAAAATAAAAGAGAGTTTTAGCTAAGGGCAGTTCTGGAAATGATTTAATTATTTTTAATATATTGGTAACATATCAACTCTTAGCTTATTGATGCTCAAAAGTAATTTTTTTACTGCTTTCTGCCTTTGCGAATAACACATTTGAGACACTTGATTTTGCAATTTCAGCTAAAAAACATGGGCTGACTTTCATCTTGTTGTGTATTTGGTCTGACTGAGATGGAGATTTTTTTTATTTGCAGTATTTTTATTCCAGAGCAAATGCTGCATGTACTGAGGCCTTATTTCCCGGTGAGTGGCTGGACATCATCTGCTTGATGGGAAGTAGAGACATAGTGGGGAATTTCTGTTGTTGTAATTGTGAAGGGACAAGGGGTGGATTGTGTGTTAGTTGTCCACTTTTGTTGACTCTGGGGTCAGTGAAGAAGGAGAGCGAGGTGCTGGAGCAGACAGAAGGTGTTGGAGCAAACATTCCCCTGCAACCTATGGGGAACACCATGGTGAGCCTGGTTCCTTCCTGTGGCTCATGGAGGTTCACAGTGGAGAAGATATCCACCTGTAGCCCCTGGAGGACCCACATTAGAACAGGAGGATGCCTGAAGGGGACTCTGACCCAATGGAGAAAGTTTGCTGACAGCACTTGTGACCCCATGGAGAATCCATGTTGGAGCACTCTGTTCCTGAAGGACTGCAGACTGTGGAAGGGACCCATACTGGAGCAGTTCGTGAAGGACTGCAGCCTGTGGGAAGGACCCATGCTGGAGAAGTTCATAGAAGACTGCCTCACATGGGAGCGACCCCACACTGGAGCAGGGGAGAGTGTGGGAATCATCCTCCTGAGGAAGAAGGAGTGGCAGAAACATCTGTGTACAATGGCCAGAACCCTTACTCCACACCTCCTGCACTGCTGTTAGGGAGAAGATAGAGAAAATTCAGAGTAAAGTTAAGCCCAGGAAGAAGGCAGAGGAGGGGATAGGGGGTTGGGGAGAGGTGTTTTTAAGATTTGGTAGTATTTCTCATTATCCTGCTCTGATGTGATGGGTAATAAATTCAGTTGATTTTCCGAAGATGAGTCTGTTTTGCCCATGATGGTCACTGGTGAGTGACCTGCCCTTATATCAAACCACAGACCTTTCCATATATTTTCTCTCCTGTGTCCAGCTGAGTAGGGGAGTGGTAGAACATCTTTGATTAGCACCTGGAGTCCAGCCAGGGTCAATACACTACATCTGTAGTAATAAAATCATCTTAAGAATAAGGATGCTAGTTGAAAGGTAGAAATAAAAAAGTTCAAACCCCTGAAGTCTTTCATTGGCTTTGAAGAAAATCTCAAACTCCTCTAAGGTAAAACTGCTATGTGTGTGTGTGTATATGTGTGGTTTAAATAATCTGTTAGCTAAAAGTTTTCAACTCTTTTTTTTCTTTTTGAAGATCAAAGTGAGCTCTTGAGTGATACAGAATCATAATTTATGTAGGAATTCTTAATTTTTTGAAAGCACAAAATGGACTATAAATGTTTTTCTCTCACTTAGCTTTGGATATTAATATTTTATAAAATTTAATTATAATCTAGTATGAAAGACATGTTGACCTCTGTGTTACACTAGTTATTTTCAGCACAAGCTGCATTGAAATGCAATGAGAATAACAATGTGTTTTTGAGCAATACAATTATGAAGAGAAACAGTTTTGATTATACTGTGTTGTGCTAAAATTTGCAGTATATAAGATTCTGTTAAGAGCAGTTTCCATCAGATAACTGAAGAAAAATCTGTGAAAGTTTAAAAACCTTTGGAACTGTTACAGTGAAAAACTGTATATTGAGACTGGACAAAATAATCACAATTTGGGATAAGAGGTGAATAATAAAGGCTGATGCATTTAATGAAGATCTGTGTACCATACTGAGCATCTGTTTCCATTCCATCTTCTCCACCCAATTTTATCTCTGTTAAATTGGAGACATTTTTTGGATCTTCTCTATTCAATATATGTCGTATATATGTCTGTTTTGGATCTTCTCTATTCAATATATGTCGGGTTTAAAAAAGAGAAACTCTTACTCCTGATCAAATAACCATGAGAAGATAATGACCAATATTCTCAATTTTTTGTTCCCTGGCTCAGCAGAAGACTGGGGGCAAGTATGTCAGGTATAAGTGATTATTAGGCCATTCTATGCAGGAGAAGAAGCTTTAATTCACTAGAAGGACTGTGGACATGTGCTACTCAAAGAGAAGTGATTAAGCTTTGTTTGATATTTTTTCCAAATATTTTTTCAGTTGCATAAACCAATTTAACCTGCTTTTAAAAATGGCAGTTTTATTTCACAAAAAAAAAAAAAAAAAAAAATTCCAAAGTTTTCTTTCTTCTGTATTTAATTTCTTCAACTACCTCTTTTTTGAATATATTATTTCTTATGTATCTACTTTTGTCAAGGTAGACAGTTCTAAAAACTGCTTACTACAATTTTAAATCTGAAGCTTGGAAGAGAATTGTTCCTTGGAAGATTCACAGCTCAGCCTTGTGTTTAGATACTCAGAACATGACATATCTGGGTCACTAGAGGAATGATGACAACTAAAACGAGGATACTCTAATCCTGATGTTTCACACCCATTGAAAAGATTTCATATTATTGGATATTTATTTTCAAATAAAACAAAATAAAAATGTTCAACCCAAATCCATTAAATTACATATTTACAATATTGTTAGACTGGGTTGCATACTTGTAAATTATCTCAAATTTTTATTTTTTTTTAAATGATCATTTGGTTTACGGGACTCTCTGGGCAAATAATAAGTTGATTCTCAATCCATTTTGACAAAATCATGCTGTAATGTATTCAGTAATGCATGCTGGAAAACATTAAACTTTATTGTAGCAGGCAAACATGGAGCTGTGTGAACATGTACGCTGGTTAGACAGGTTGCTTATTCAAACACAGATATTTCTCAGATTTTGTAAAAGAGGTATCATTTTGCATTTTCTAAACTGAAATATTATTGATATGCTGTTATTCAAGTAACTGAGGAAAGGTTGATATGTCATTCACAAATTTAAGACAGATTTCTGAAACTTGCTGGAAAACAAGGTTGTGCTATTCTGATGGTTCAGCTGAATCTGAGTTTTCCCTGTAGTACAAGTATGTGTGGAGTATTTTTATCAGTCTTTCAAATTTGAATTTGGGATGATAGACTTTGAATTGTAGGGCAGTAACAAAACTGAGAACAAAGGGGTTTGCCATTATTAAGGAAAAAACAGGAAAAAAAAAGAAGTTTATTGGAACTCAAAGTTCATCAGTTTTCTTAAGCTGATATTTTAAGCAATGAAGATTTGCATTGAACAGATGAGTTTTTCTGACATTCCACAAATAGAACATGCTGTTCCCAGGAAGTTAAAAAGACCTTTCTCACTGGAAAGGACAGTAAATGACAGGTTTCATCATTTCATACAAGAAGAAAATTGCACAGGAAGTTTCAAAGGATGGTCACCTAACATCTCTCTCATGAAGAATTAGAGGGATGGAGTGGATACCACAGGTTACTGTCTTAATGTTTTGAAATTACTAAAACCTATTGTTTCAGGGTTTGATTAGGTTACATTTGCTGAATAATGAACAGACAACAATATCATTAGACCATTAGAGAAACACCAAAAATTTGACATTAAACTGCTCCAGTCCTGTGGTCTTACCCAATGGGAATACTATGAATAAAATGTTTGAAATTTAGAAACTGAAAGTCAAAACAGCAACAAAAGGATAGCATTTCACATAGGAGCAAGGAACAGACGGCATGAATTAGACACTCAACACCTCATTACAAGCTGACTCTTTCAGTTGTTGCAGAACTTTGCCATACTCCAAGTAGATCAATAGCTGTTACAAATAACATAAAAAATGTCATGGACTGTAAATAATTTTGTAAGATGATGCTTGAATTCTAACCTTCTGAGAAAAATTTGTAATCAAGAGACATTTTTGTCTGAGGTTGGTTAGGAAAATTCTGAATCAGGAACATAATTAAGATACTTTTCATGGCATTTATTCTGGTGCAGACAAGCACAATTAAAATTATCAGAACTGAGTAAAATCTCTCCTACATAGTCTACATATCTTTATAATATTTTTGATTGTCCTTAATATGCATTAACTCAATTATAAAACACATTATGAGTTAATCTCTTTCCAGATACGTATTTATACCTTTCAAAGGATTTTAGCTCACTTTACAAACATTAAGGTAGTTTTGTGAGGCATGTATTATTCCAAGTTTTCTTGTGACTGATATGAGATACAGAATATAAGAACCATATCTGAAATGAGATATTTATGTCTGTGTGTATGCACATTACAAAAAATCAATTGGGTATTATCTTTCAGCACATCATAATAGCTATATTTACTAGTGTCCAAGGTTACAGTGTAAGACGTGCCCAAAAGCATTTATTCTTTTACCATCTTCATAAAATATTGAATCCAGGTGGGGCAGCGTTTTCCTTGCCTCCTCCCTCTGGGAGTTATCTTTGTTTAATGGGCAATCAAGGACCCTGCCCATGGCTCATAGATAACTGCCTCTGGACCATCTTTTGTTAATGGGCCCATCAATGCCTTATCATCCCGTCGTGAGATGCTCCACACAGAGGGAGAAACCAAGCATTCCATCCTGAATATGAACTGGGATTCCAAACACCACAGACAGCCTTTTCCCACTGGATTTCCAGAGGACAAGAGCCACCACTGGACTTTCAGACGAAGACCAGACTCTTTTTCTACAGGATCACTGCTTTAACAGGACCACTTCATCTGAACTGCTACCAGCACCCTGACTGACAGGGTGCCAGGTTGTATTCTAACTCTGTCAGTGGTTTGCTTTTGTACTATTGCATTTATTTTACCTTTTCCCTATTAATTGTATTTCTGACTTGGAGTCACTGGTTTGCTTTCAAACCTGTACAACTAGAAACAGAGGAAGGAGAATATTTTTATGTCCGTCACTAGACTGTAACAGCAAACAGTTCCTCATGTTCAACTTGGTTTTTGTATTTTTGTTTTCTTGTGAGCATCTACCTCTTTTTATTCTTCTCTAAAATACTAAATCGATTCAAGAGCTTTGCCATTTTTATATAATTTAAGAACAAAGGTTTTGCAAGAATGCTATCTTCACTGATTTTTTTTTGCTTTTCTTTCACCCTCAGTCTTAATGATGGTTTAATTCATAGATTAGAAGAAAAAGAATTTTAGTCACGAAACAGAAGATTAAACGTAAATTGGAAGAATCATACTGATTGTATCTGGGTATGTGATTCTGTGAACATTTTCTCTTAATAAAGGAAGTAAGGCTGATATACAGAACACATTAAATATTAATATTTTGTCTTTCTGTACATACTAGTAGAAGAAACCAAACAATAAGCAGGTGAAGAAAGTGAAACAGCCTGCCTACTAAACTAAAGCTGACAAGTATTTACTAGCCGAGCTCTGATCCTGTAGTAGCTGGAATTTTTGCAAACTGGTTATGATTCCACTAGAAAATTGTATTTATTTCTCTGTGAAAAGAAAAAAAATCTGATTACAAAAATAACCCTATCACTTTTGACCTTTCATTTTATGAAGGAAAATACTTTTTTTTGAGTCATCTCATTTAAGAAAACCTCCCTGTGCCCTGGTCAACTTCTTTTTAAAAGTCAGAGTTTAAAATCAATCTCTTCACATTTTGTTCTCAAACCTTATGCAGGATTCTGGTAGGCCCCTTATCAGCCCCATGGACAGCACCACTTCACTTCAACTTCTTTACTGGAAAAGCAACATCGAATTATTTGGCGAATTTCAGAACTATATTGAAATATAGAATATTTATGCATGTAAATCAGAAGCATTTCTAAAAGATGGCAGGCATCTACTATTTGTTCCCAGAGGTGCCACTTTATTTTCAGAAGTTTTCAGGCCACATGAAGTTCTCCATTGAAACATTTCTCTTCATAAATCAACGGCAGTGCTGATGGTAACTGGTGAGTGAGCTCTTGCTGTCCTTATCTCGACCCACAAGACTTTCATTCTATTGTCTCTCCCCTGTCCTGCTGAGGAAGTGTGATAGAATAGCTTTGATGGGCACTTTGCATTCAACCAGGGTCAACCTACCACACCTCAAGGGTCTGCATCAGGACCAATATTATTCAATATTTTTATTAATGACATAGATCTTTCTCAGTAAATCTGCAGGTCACACCAAGCTGAGTGGTGAAGTTGTGTCAATAGAGGGAATGGATGTCATGCAGAGGGACCTGGACAGACTATGGGGCCATGTGAAACTTATGAAATTCAACAGGGCCAAGTGCAATGTCTTGCACTTGAGTTGGAGCAATTCCCAATATCAGTACAGACTGGCGGATAATTAATCAAGAGGAGACCTGCAGAGAAGGACTTGGGTATACCAAAGGATGAAAACTGTACATGACACAGTATTTTGTTCTTCCAGTCCAGAAAGCCAATTGTCTCCATACATCAAAAGAAGCATGGCCCAGAGGCTGAGGGAAGCAGGATTCTGCTGCTCTGCACTACTCTCATAAGATCTGATCTGTAGTGCTGCATCCATCTCTGAGGTACCCAGCACAAGAAAGACATGGACCTATTAGAGCAGGTCCAGAGGAGGGTCACAGAAATGATCACAGAGCTGGAACACCTCTCCTCTGAGGAAAGGCTGAGAGAATGTTGGTTGTTCAATATGGAGAAGAAAAGGCCGTGGCAAGACCTTATTGTGGTCTCTCAATACTTAAAGTGGGCTTATAAGAAGGAAGAGGAAAGGCTTTTTGCCATGGCTGTAGTAAAAGAACAAGGAGCAATATTTTTAAACTGTGGAGTTAGGCTGGACATAAGGAGGAAATTTTTTATGATGAGGTTGGTGAAACACCTGAATGGGTTGCCCAGAGAAACTGTGGATGCTCCATCATTGACAGTGCAGAAAGTCAGGCTGGATGGGGTGAAAGATGTCCTTGCCCATGGCAGGGGGTTGGACTGGAAGATCTGGATGAATATCTCTACCAATCCAAACTATTCTATGAAACCTGCCCCAGAAAATGGCTGCTCATATGTATGTTCTTTGAAAAGCAAGAGTTTAGCTTTTAAGACAATCACAAAAACAACCTTTAAATAGCTGAAAGAGTCTTTTTTCATTATTATAAAATAAGAAGGAGAGGATGGTTTGCACTGAATACCAGAAATCCCAAAGATGTGAAATACCTAGCTTTTGATAATGGTCCATGTAGCTTTGTTGATGTCTGTGAGCCTTGTAAATTCCTTCAGAGTTTACAGCTAGGCAGTTCTAGCAGGTACAGTAGTAAGAGTTTCCCCTAACAATCCTTTAAGCAAAATGTCTGTATATCACTGAAAAGTGTAACGATGATTTTTTTTGATGGATTTGAAATTATACTATCCATAATATTAACACAAACAGAATAGTTCCAAATTAAGTTTGTGACAATGATTAAGGCCAAATACAACTAGATGTTTTTCCAGAATGGAATTTTGGTGCAAATGAAAGCACAGTCAAGCTTCACTGGGTGATGTTAAAAGGGCATATAAAGGTAAGCTATTATTATTATTATTATCATTGTTATTATTTCTTATTCTATATATTTTGCATGTTTTAAAAAAAAAGTTGTTTCTATCTATTGCTTTCTATTGCCAATTAAGTAATTATATTATTATTCACAAAGCACTGCCATAATCAAAAGCTAATCATAGTGGAATTTTGAACCCTAATTGTAATTAGTAAGGAATAAAAGAGTATTTTTCATTAAGGTGCACCTTTATAGAGGAAACTGATCATTGTGCAAAACATCAATTTTAGTTTATATCTAATTACATTCAAAACTAAACCCAGGGATTTTCACATTAATAGAACTACAAATGACAAATTAAAATTACAGACTAGTGAAAATATGTTTTCTTTATAATTTTACATTCTCATTTACAGTATTCTTCTGAATAGAAAGGAATGTATTCCACAGATTGGAACCTGTATTTAATACAGATATTTAATAAATAAATATTTACTTATATGTAAATAGACAAATTATGTATATTTTAATAAATTTAGAAATAATTTTAAAATGTAAAATACTCTAATCTCTACTTTCATAGAGAAGTCAAAGTCAAGACTTTTTACATTCACTAGAGCATCCAACCTTTTCAGTAATAAAATATTACCTGTCTCTCTGTCTTGCTACTCCTACTAAGGCCCTTATCCTGAAAGGATGAGTTTAGTAAATTAGTTTCCACATTCAACAAGGCTGTGAATGAGTTTTGTTGTTGTTGTTGTTACTATTCCTATCATTATTTTTGTTGTTGTTGTTATTATTATTATTATTATCTTCATCATTATTATTATTATTATCATCATAGACTCATGGAATCATTAAGTTATAAAAGACCTTGAATATCATCAAGTCTGTCTGTTGACTCAGCACTGCCATGTTCACCACTAGACTATGTCCCCAGGTGCCACATCCACACATTTTTTAAGCACTTCCAGGGATGGTGATTCCACAACTTCCCTGGGCAGCTTGTTCCAATATCTGACTACCCTTCCAGTGAAGAAAGTTTTCCTAATATCCAATCTAAACCTCTGCTGGCACAACCTCAGGTCATTTCCTCTTGTTCTGTCACTTGTTACCTGAGAGAAGAGATTGACCTCCACCTCACTACACCCTCTTTTCACTCCCAACAACAGGCAGTTGTAGGGAGTGATAAGGTCACCTTTGAGCCTCCTTCTCTCTAGACTAAATAACCCCAGCTCCCTTGGCTGCTCCAAAAAACCCCCTGTAAACTGTAAATTAAGTAAACTTCAGTAGTCCTCAGGAAGAATTTCCTAAATTGAGGAGCATGGGAGAAAAAGTTGAAGCTAAGTCCTTGTCAGCCAGCAGCTGAACAGACTCTACACATTTCAGTTAAACCAATCAACATTTTATTTCTATATACCAATGCTTCAGGTCTACGGGTTTTTTCCCTTTGTTTTGGTGTTTTCACATGCTGAGGGTTGCATCAGGACTACTACCTTAAGGTCTGCCTGTGTCTGCAATAGTGCCTGTTTCAGTAGCCAGCAACCTTGCGGCAAAAGGGAAACAGGACTGTATTCTTTTTTCCCCGATAAGAAATTAAGTATATCCAGAGAAATTTAGTGGCAGCTTTGTCCCATTGATGAGCCTCCTAATATCTTCACTGTGTTTTGTTGAGATAAGCAGAAGCTTTCCAGCATTGCAGATGTGTCTTCTCTGGAAGGTCCCAGAGTCCTGTCTGCTGAATGTGTGCCAACACTTAGTGTACTTTGACATTCTTTGACTACAAGGCAGAAGTTGAGGGGAGATAGGCGCCAGGATAAGTATTAGTAAGTGCCTTGATCCAGAGGGGACCTTGATTTAAGTGTTGCCTCTCAGCATGACGGGGAAGAATTCATCATGAGAATGATACCTTTAGGAGGTTTACCATGGCACTAAATGTCTGTCTGCCATTTCAGTTACTGAAAATCTGACCAATAAATAGAAGGATGCCTGGGACACAATTCAGGTCACCAGGTGTAGGAGCATCTACTTTGAAGTAAGCTGAATCTCTCCCCAGGCTCAATTGACTGTTTTGACTACATTGTCATTAAACAGAATGAGACTTCAGCCTTTTGCCTCAGTATTAGTAGACTGAACAGCAGCTTACTGTAATTCAAGTAACAGGTTTTGTATTGTGTCTGTAAAATGTACCAGATCTGAAGGTGTGTCCTGATTCCTTTCCATTAATGCCTCGTCACTTGGCAGTTCTTCAGTCAAAGTTGGTTTTGCTTTTTGTCTCCTTGAATTTAACTTCATAATACTAACTTCTTTCCTGAAATAGTCTATATGTTGAGTTTCTACTTAAAAATTATTGTCATGATTTGGTCAGGAACATGCAAAAATTTTTCATGTATGGAGTACAGTATGTATAATAAATATTTCCTGAAATGGTGACTGATGTCTCCTATAAGCTAGAGCAATGAAACTTATAGGTAAGTTTGTAGAATTTAAATATATGCTCTCTCCATGCGATAGAGCTCTTTCTCATATGTATTAAGTAATAATGGCTTTGTATTGCTTTTTTTTCCCATAAGAAGGGTAGTATTTTTTAATCAAATTCTGCTGTATATTCTGTTTTGGAAACCTATACTTAATATCCTTTCTCACAGCTCACCAAACAATAAAGAGTATCGCTCTTATAATTCAGTTTCTGAGGCCTTAGATGTGCAATGGAGTTACTGCAGTTTAAAAATTTACTGTGCATCCACAGAGCTTCAGTTACTTAGCTCTTCCTTACTGCAGAAAGCCCATAGAAAACCAAGCTGGTTAAACTATTTTACTGTGACTGAAGTACTTCATTTCATCTTACGTTTGGCATGAGCTGTGTTCACATATGCTGTCACTATGGTTATGTTCACATGTGGTAATGCCTCAAGTATCAGTAACTGAATCAGGAGTCTGAGCTGTAATAAATATTCTGTTTCCAGTAGATATAGCAAAAGTGTACCAGGAAATGGAATTGAGACCTCATCTTCTGGCTGGTCACAATCCACCCTGCAGTCCTTTCTCCTGATCCCAGTCTCATAGTAGATCAACCAATATGACTTTTTAAAATTTTTTAAAAAAAATTTGTAGTTGTAGTAGTAGTAGTAGTAGTAGTAGTAGTAGTAGTAGTAGTAGTAGTAGTAATAGTAATAGTAGTAGTAGTAATAACTCTCTCCAGAGCAGATTAGGTTGCATGGCAGAGAAGGATCTTGGGTGTTCTCCAGTAGACACCATTTTCCAAGATTGTGGGTGCACTGCATAATGCTGTAACTGATGATGTGAACTCCATCTACCACAGAATCACAGAATCACATAGTAGTTTAGGTTGGAAGGGACCTTTAAGGGTAATTTACTACCATACTTCTGATACATATCTAGGTGAGTAATATTATTTGAAAAATTC
Organism: Aleadryas rufinucha; assembly: GCA_013397815.1. Taxonomy (NCBI): domain Eukaryota; kingdom Metazoa; phylum Chordata; class Aves; order Passeriformes; genus Aleadryas; species Aleadryas rufinucha. Next base: position 70,375 of record VZTH01018995.1, read on the forward strand.
TCTTTCAATTCATAATCATGAGTGCACTTTTAAAGATTTTTAGACTGAATACCTCAAAGTACTGAATTTATTTTTCCCCTGGCTTTCCCTGTAGGGTGTATGAGCTGATTTGCCTAAAGTAAGACACTAAATCTATTGCTTGTGAATCTCAGTGTTATCCCCTGTGTACTAGAACATTTTATGTGTTTCACTGGACTGACTTCTCCCTTATTATCGACAGAATATACACATCTGTATGGATAATAAATCAAAGACGCTAGGTTACAAAATTCTCAGAAATAATTCTGAAGACGTATAAAATATAGTTGTGGGAAAGTCAGAAAAAGCAGATTCCATAGTACAAGTATTTATGTAAATGAGACATACCAAGGAAAGGTAACAGAATTTTTTAGATCAGCTGGTACAACTGTGTGAAACAGAAAAGCTTGATGAAAGCACTCTGCTGAAAGACATGCCAACTTTTAGTATATTTATAAGATGGAGAAATAAATTTTCTTAACTCCCCAAATATCTTGCTACAATGCTTTCTTTAATATGGGTCCAGCTACAAGTCTGGAAATCATGAGCCGAATACCTTTTTCAAAAAACTATGTCAAGCAAGCACTTAGCTCTTTTCACTGTCAGAGCAGCGCCCTCTACTGTTCAAAGTACGCTGTCAATCGCATCTTGTTGCCTAGACTCCTTGAGGGAAATTAATTTCACTTACCTATTTCACTTATCTTTAGACATCTGCAACTATTTATTTATTATGTATAAATATTGGACATTAGGGACATACAGGCACTTCCAGGCAGTCTTATTTTATTTGGTTTTAGCAGTCACTGAGGACAAAATGACTGATGGCCAAAAAATTCCCTTTTTTTTTTTCCCCCTCCCTCCTTTCAGTTTTTTAGAGGCAATCTAGATGATTGGTATGAATATTTAGCTGCGGACATCTAGCATGAGGTGGGATGAAACACCCATTCTTATGCTGTAAACTTAAGGTATCAGCAATAATGATTGATAACTGTAAGAAAATGGCACCCAAAACCTGAGTTATCCCCTGAGTATTTTGGTTGGTTAGTTGCTATTTGTTTTCATGTTAATAAGACAGTTTTGATAACTGGATGCACAACACACATTTAGAGATGCAGATCCACTCATTACAGCTTATTGCTGTAACACCTTTCAGAGATCTTCCTATCTTATCTTGCATTTACTCATGCAGACAAGATGAGGTAGGCAGGCAAAATGTGGACAGAATCTTATCTGACAGAATAGTGACATCTGTCACTGGTTCCTTTGGCTATAATTGTGCTTGTAGGTTAAAGCTGGAAGCCATGCTGGATGCTGCATTTCAACTGATTAGTCTAAAATGATTCAGAATTTTATTTGGCCAATTAGAAATTCCCCAAACAATTCTAGGCCAGGGATAACTCCTGATAAACCATTTCTGTATGTTTCCTATTTACTTAGGAGGCTAAGGATTTACATGAAAGCCCTCTGTGTAAGCTGGCCTTAGTATATTGCATTTTTTTTCAGTTTACTGGCAAAGTCAGATTTGCTAGAAGGAAGTGGTTTTTAGAGGTAGCAAGGCAATAAAAATATTCTAGAAGTGCACAACAAAGAGTAGGATATTTCACCTTCTTTTTGATTGCTGTACTATTAGTATGATGACACATTAAAATTGTTACATGTTGAATCAGATTTCTGCAGATCTACATCACCCTGTTCCTAGATATTGTCTCACCAGCTTGATGTTTAGCAGCTGGCATTCAGCTTGCAGTGCTGATTTTCGAATAACATGGTAAAATACTAAGAATTCTATTGTTTTCCTGCATTTACTACGTGCCAAACTGCATGTATTGCATTTTACCATAGGCAAATGCTGCATAGCACGAAAGTAATTGAATGATAAGTCCTAAAAAGGATTAATCAGAGGGAGATTAAAATAGCTTCTCACTTTTCCTAAATAATAAATGGGCTTTAGGCTGTATTGCTTTTTCATTCAACGGCAAAAGGAAGAAACTGGAAAATATAACTGTAAGAGAGGAAAACTTATGCAGTTCATGTCTTTATAGCCTCCTGGAGGAGATCAGATGCAGTGGATAAATTATACCCTTTTGAATCCAGTTTATTTGGGGATCATCTGTGGTTCTGTAAGAGAAACACAGAAATGTGTTTATTATTAGTTAGTGTAGGCAATTAGACTGGCCACAGAATTAGGAACTAAAGACTCTTTAACTCTGTGATCTTCCACAAAATCCTTAATAACCCTCTGCTGATGTCAATAGAATTTAGTCTTTGGTGTTTACTGTCTCATCTATAAGAGAAGGATCATACTTATCAACCTCACAGGGATCATGTAGGATTAATTATTTAATAGTTAGACAGTGATGTAAAAGGCAAAGTATTCTACTGCCTTCACAAATACTGAAATATGACACTGTCATCTTGCAGTATCTAGTTGAAGGTGAAAAGAGACAGTGCCTGTTGTGTTAGCAGTAACATGCATGAAAAACTGCAGCATTTTGTTTTTGCTGAAGAAAAACTAGGTTTCCACAGCAGTAGTTTAGCTCCACTTCTAAGCAAATTTTGTATCCTATGTGCAGTTTGAGTAAGCTGGCCATGGGAAAAAGACTGAAGACTGCTAAACAGAAGTTAGGGAGAGCAGCGCAGATCATAAAAAAGAAAAGAGAAAAATTTAGACTCACAGATTTCTTCTCAGAGACATTTTTGTGCCACATAATAAAACAAGGATATGTTATTTGGTTGGATCATTGTATAATTTTTCTCTTCTTCTTCTGAATATTGGAAAAAAATCCTCAAATGTAGCTAGTCCTTTAATAATTTTTTATACTGAAATATTTTTGTAGTGAAATCTTTCTGGAACTGGACAGATGCCATAATGCACAAAATAGGTATTTAAGTTCAAAAACTTTACATTTCACTATAGCTGGAAACAGATTTTTACCATTCCTCTTCGACCAGTTAGGTATTCATCACTTTTTGAAAAGTAAGTAGAGAAGAAACTGGTAATTTCTGGGACATTTAATTGCTGGACATCAGAAGAAATATGATCAAAGGAGTATTAGTGAAGGTACAAGCTCACTTGTGGTATAGCAAAGGAGCTTTCTAGCCCAGAGAGGATGACCAAGAGTTTTGTTATTTTAAAAATAAGGAAATAGTAAAGTCTTAGACGAAGAATGAAGTGTAGCTTGCCTACAGGTGACAAGCAAGGCATATGGCATAATTCTCTGTAAGTAACGTGCTTTGTCCACTGGCCATTAGCATGGTGTAACTCTCCCCGCTTGAGTGGATAATCTACAGCCAGTGATTGCCTTCCACATAGGTTCATTTTGCTTTACTTTGGTAATGAGAAGAGTTTATTCATATTTTCTAGTATCAAAATGCTCAAAATAAGATCAACAAGGAATAGGATCCTGACCCTGAATCTTCTAATATGTATGGATAAATTTACATATTTGAGTAGCTGCATTGACTTCATTATGCCTATTCACATGAGTAAACGCAAAATATAGATGCTTGCAGATCAAGCCTAAGGTAGCATTTTCTGCATTATGCATTTTACTTCACTGAGTGACTAAAGGCGTAGTGCAAGTCAATAGTCCCACAGCTGTATGAAAACAGAAAAAGAACATTATTACTCTTTTTACTTTCCTTTCAAAGTCATGTGAATATATTTTCAAAGTAGTAGTTGACAGAACTGTTTCATGCAGTTTTGCGTTGTTTTACATATTTACCCAGTACCAAACTCATAACCATCTCACCTTATACATCCATAAATTACATACAGCTCTGATCAGATTTTCACTAAGCTGCCTAAACAGCTTAAAAGTACAAAAAGCTACAGCATCACTAATACTAGTCATGTCTTACCAGTAGTGTGCTGCTGCACTGTTTCACGAGGCAATAATGTAATTCTGATCTTGGAATAAAGTGTTCATTCTTCAGCCTCATAGTTTGGGAACAGGATCATAACCGCATAAAATATCAGAATACTGCTATTATCACTCAATTATTATACCAGACATTCCAGTGTACCTGTTTATTGTAGTTTTATTAGAGTTCTGTAGCTATTAGCCTTCCAGCATCAAAAAAGTGTCCACACTCACTATAAAAGTACTTCCAAAACTTGCTATTTTTAATTTGTTTCATACCAGGGAGAAGTCAGCTTTTAAACACAAAGTCTACACATATAACATAGATGAGAAATCAACTGGAAGCAATATAAGGGGCATTCACTTAAGAGTTGGTCTTGATGATCCTTGTGGGTCTATTCCAACTCAGAATATTCTGTGATTCTATAAAACCTTATGCAATTATACAGTCCATAATGATTTCACCTGCATTGCCTAGTGGCATGTGGTATTAAAGCCACATGACTCCAACTGACTTTAATGGAAATGAGATGGCTGAAACCATTTGAAACTGAGACTCTGAGAAAAATGTATAAAATACAGGACATTATGAAAATCTCATTACAAACTCACTCACCATTTCTACCCTTCTCATAAAGATGATTGTCATGACAATTCTCAGTCCTGTCCCTTCTCTAGTGATTTACTCCTGAGCAAACAATGCATTAATCAGAACCTAATAAAATTACATTCAGTTTGCATTCACACTGCACAGGTATAAAAGGCTACTCAAAATGCCATGCTACACAGAATTAGGGTAATGGCTTTTAAAAGGTGTATAAAGACAGAAAAAGACACCAGCAGTGTGTACAATATTATGGAGACTAAATCTAATGTTAAAGGGTAAGTTTTTTATCTTGAATTTCATTCATATAATTGTATTGTCAAATTAAAAAAAAAACAGTGTAAGTTAGGCAGGGAAAAGGGCATTATAAAGATATCTTTGACATCTGAGAGCACAAGCTTTGGGAAGGGCCTTTTATATTCTTACTGTACAGGTTTGAAATGTACAGTTTTGAAAGCCTCTGTACAGTGAAAATGATCCCTTGTTTGGTACTTCTAGATATGCCAGTTCCAGCCAAGATGAAAACACAGCTATGTATCAGTGGACCACAGATGTTTAAAGGCATGTACAAATTCCCTAAATGTTTTACTTACAATTTCCTCTGCCAGGTTTTCTTTGTCTCCAGATTTGTTCTTAAGTTTCAATGCTTCTGACATCATCTGTTTCACCATTAACCTGAATCTAACTGATTATATTCCACATTTTTTACTTAGACTGGTATAAGGGAACACTCATTTTTTTCATAAATTTATATGTCCTCGCTTGCAGAAGAAATCACTGGTGTTTGGAGAATCAGGAGAAAAGCTCGCACACCTAAGCTTAAGTAAGATTTGAAGCTACAGTTAACCAATGTCCACCTTTTTTTGTATAATCTTTATGTTGAATTTCACTGCCTTTCATTGCGTTTTCTTATGTTAATGAAAAAATAAAAAAGGAAGCTGTTTCTTCTGGTTTCTTTCTTTGTATTTTTGAATTTTGAGATCAATACTTTGGATTTTCTTTAGGACTGCAAATAAACATAAGATTATAAAACAAATTCTATTAATTGAATCATTTTTCAAATTGATTGCACTTCAAAGCAAACCAGTAAATCTAGATTAAAGTTTTATGTGCACAAACCAACATGAGATTCTCAAAGAAGCTGATATTTATATAGCAGTATGAATGGTGGACAATATTGACGAGTAAGGTATTTGTACCACATGTCATATATATCAGTTTTCAATTCTGATTCAAGTATTTTCTTGTTACTGCATTGTGGCTAACATTAAGGTTTTGTGAGGGGTTTTTAAGGGTTAACTTCAAGAATTACTGTAGATAATTCAGAATGTTAGAATATGTCTATAAAGACCTTAAATCTTTTCTTTTATACTGATTTCATTTCGTATGTAAGCTACAGAAAATACCTAAGGTCCACTGTATACTTTTGTAAGAGGCAAATGCTAGAAAAGTCTAAAGAACTGGTAAATTGGTTTTGTAAGGTTGTTCAATACTTCAAGATTTCTGGGTAAAAGGTTATATCTTGCAATCACTATTGTCTGATTTTTCACAAATCCGTGTTAGAAATGTTTAAATTACTTTAGGAGAAATCCTAAAACAGTGGAAATCTTTAGGGAAAAGAAAAGTTGTGGTGGGTTTTATTAGAGAGTTCCCATTTTAACAAACATATGTCTGCATTTTATAACAAGTTATTTCTTGTCCAATGCTATGCTGCTTACATTTTTTTCACCTTTCCAAATTCATCAGCAAGTTTATTTTTTAGAGAGAAAAGAGGAGTATAATTCTGGTTAAAATGACTCTTAGTAAACTAGCTGACAGAAATAAGAAGTACAAATATAGAATGCTTTTTGTATCAGCTGAGAAATGTCTCATATAATTGAATTTGCTGTATGAATTCCCTTCAGATAACTGGAGTCCCTGCATAAATCTTCTGAAATTGAGTAGTTTTAGTGTCTACTTATATACTCAGTAAAACATACGTAGTTTGTGGTTGTGTAGGTCAGTGGGGGCAATCACTGCAAGAAAATCAGGCTCATCAGTGAGGAGAAAAAGAGTTTTGGGAGCCAAATTCTAGGGAGGCCATAAGCCTGGACTGGGTACTAGAGAGACCAGCACGTTTGAGAGCTCACTGCTGGAGAGACCAATGCAGGACTGCTGGATTAACCTTGACTGGCTAACAGACCCACCCAGCCACTCTCTCACTCCCACCTCAGCAAGATGGAGGGGAAAAATAAGCCAGAAAATTCCATGAGTCCAGACACTCTTCAATTACTGTCTTGAACAAAACAAACTCAACTTGGGGAAGATTAATTTAATGTACTTCAGTAAAAACAGAGCAGGATAGAAAGAAACAAGGACAAAACTAAAAATACCTTCTCCCTACCGCCCACTTTCCCCTCAAGTCACTCTTCACTTTTCACTCCTTCACTCTTAAATTTTTTGTCTCCTCCCTCCCTCCTTTACAAATGGCTCATGGGGATAGGTTATGGGAGTTGAGATCAGTTAATAACACTTCACCTCTGCTACACATTCTTCCTCATACTGTTTCCCTACCCCAGTGTGGGATCTCTCCCAAGGGACACAGTCCTTCATGAACTTTTTCCTATGCCATATATAATTTGGTTTTCCCCTTCATTTGTTTCTTGAAAAAAAAAAAAAAAACAAAAACAAAAAACCAGATTAAAAGAAAACAATCAAACTATTAGGGAATTTAATTTATTTGGTGGTCAAATTTCCTAATTTTTTCTTTTTGAAGCAATGTATGGATGGCTTTCTTGCTGCTTTATCTAACTCTAAATACATTGTCTCACATAAAATTCTTGTTCCAGACAACACTGTGAATTTTGTCATCAATAACAGCACCTTATTCATAAATATTTAAGAATGAAACTCTGGATATGCACTTCCCAAAGCAACAACAAAAAACAGAAACAAATCCCACTGTTTATGCCACCCTGAAGAAATCAGATTCTTAGACATTTAAGCAAGCTTATAGCATAGTCTCTAGCAAGGACCCCAAAAATGCAATATTATACTGTTAGAATATTAAGTGGACTTCAATTACACTAATATCTACTTGTAGGGAACAGAACGATATAATGAGATGCACTATTTTAGATGTGATGTATCTTTCATTTTTGAACTAGGGAAGTAGTACACTAAAAATATAGGTAATTTCTCTCCTATTAAACAAAGGCTCTAGTTGCTGTATTTTATTTTATAGTCTTGGCTGCAATGACTCTTCCTATACTTATTACTCTTGTTTATTTTTTCTTGACTTTCCTTCAAATCATTGGTAGTGGTGCCTTTCTTGTACTTCTAGATATTAAGGTGCAGTATGAATTTACGTGTGACTTTTTCATTTACAATTAAATTCATCCTGGATGTTCTTCAAACCATGTACTTCAGCTGATTTGAAACAGAATTATATTTTTCACTTTGCGGATTAGTAGCCTTCATTCATGTTCTACTTTAGCCAAATTAAACTTCAATGGCAACTGCCACAGTGCTGCTACCAGCTAGCGAGCGACCACTAGCACCAGGCACCCACCCACGTCGGAGGGGGAGACGGAAGCTGCCCAGGCACAGGAGAGCAGGCGAGGTTCCAGCCTGGGCTCGCCTTGCCCACCGGTGGGAAGGGTGCGCAGAGGAGACAGAGACGAGGCAGAGGGGATTCTTCGTGGAAAAGGAGAAGATTTATTGAAGGGTCCAACAGAAATCCAGGGAAGTGCACAAAAAACTCTGAAAAAATGACAATGACATGAGGTTTTATACCCCTACAGAATGGGAGGTGAGAGCATACAACAACCAATGGCACAACAGCAAGGGGGCGTTACAGAGGAGGGGAAAAGGGTGCTTAACCTATAGGAACACAGGTGGGCGGGGAGAATTAACATGGGCCAATGAGGGACCGAGGAACACAGAACGTTCTGGAAGGAGAACCAAATGTAGGGGAGAAGGGGCGGAGATGGCGGTGGCCAATCAGGGGAACAGGATCTGCATGCCCTGCACAGCCCTCTGGGTACTCACCCTAACCTTAGGGTTCCAGGGCTGTGTGAGCATCAAACCATGGGACATGTTGGTTCACTTGTTGTTGCTGGCCATGGTGCCGGCCACAGCACACCGCAACAGGCAACCTAGTCCTTGGCTCCTCTGGCTATTAGTTCCACCCTACAGGTACTAGGACAGCTTTTAAACAGAGATAAGTTTTGAAAATTAATACATAAATCTATGGTAAAAACTGATTCTCATTTATTTTTCATTTTATAATGTTTTTATATTTTCAATAACAATGAAATAAAGCAATATCGTCTTTGGATTGTTTCATTGACTTGATCCACAATCTGTTGGGCAGTTCTTTTGCTACTGTTATCTTTTTTGCTCTGCACTAAAAAAAATGGACAGGAACAACATATTTATATTCTTCATTTTCATCTTCTTACTTTTCATCTTCTTGTCCTGTCTTTGGTTCATACTGTGCCTAAGAAGTTAAAACCAGAAATTAATAAACTGGTGTTTGTATCAGGTATGCATATACTACTCTTCTGTTGTGAAATAAGAAAATTCTACTAAGAAAGATGTTAAGACTTGACAGCCACTCTTTAACACAAAGGAAAAAAGGGACTATTCACTTGGGAAATCATCCCACTCTGTTATATTTGTACATGCTGATATCCAATGTCATCCACAGTAATATTTCCTCAGTGTTTTTCATCCATGCAGATGTAAGTTAGTGTGCTGCTTTTAAAGATTAACTTCTGGCAAAGGTCATGTACAGTGGATCCTACTGTTTAACAACTGTCTCACTATGTATTTCAGCGTGCACATGCAGTAAGGTGTACTTGTGTTGGTAGAAGGTTCTCTTACAAAGGCTAAGATGCAAAAGTATCTTTTTTCTTTTTTTTTTTATTTTCATAATAATTTTATTTCTTTACCCTTTGAGGGAATTGTGGTGAAACAGTTTTTGATTTCTTTTTAATAAAGATTTTCACATGGAGAGTTATTTTGGTCTATTTTATTGTAATAGATTTTACATAGTCACTTTCTAAATTAAGTAAAACTCACACAAAGTTTCTAAATAACATGATGTTGAAAGTAAATAGACATACCTTATGCTGTGAATCAAAAGCTAGGATGTCAATATCATGCATGACAAGTAGATTAATTTTTTTTATATAATCCTCAAAGGATAATGGAATTTTTTTGATCCTGGAAGCTTTTTTTTTAACCTATGTCTAAATATCACTTCATCAGTTTTCTATCTACTGTAATTTTCTTGGATAAGCTCCCATAGATTTTCTTTTACTTTGGGTTATATTTGACATTGATTTTTTTTTTTTTTTTTCACCATGTCATAAATCTGTATGAAAGCTATACTCAAATGCAGGACTCTTAGTATGTATTTTTCTAAGACTTTTTTTTTACATAAAATTTACCTGTTTTCTTCTTTTACTGTATAAGGACAGCCAAACTTTTGAAGAAAACAGTAATTCGTTGGTAATTTCTAGAAATTTTGACCTGGAAGTCTCAACTTCTTGATTTTTTTTTTTGCTTTCTTTGTAGGAACTGTTTAGACATGATTTCCTGATTCATATTTCCTAGCTGTAATATGAAATAAAAGACATTAAAGTCCAACAGAAATAATAGTCTCCAGAGTGAAAGTACTGACAGCTATGGAGAGAGAAGTAAAGGAAGTGAGAACAAAGTGATATTTTTGCACGTAAAAACAGTTCTCTTCTCTGGTAAAACAATTGACTACATTTCAAAAATCTTTTTCTTAATTAAAATTGCTTTCTTATTTTTATCACTGATGCATAAAACAAGAACATGCTCACTACCAGGAAAGGAAAATGCTACTCCTCCCCTCAAATCCCCCAAAATTGGAAAATAAGCACTGTGAGGTTCAGAAATGCAGGCAATTAACTCTAGTAAGACAACCAGTGTGTTTTAAAGGAAAGGGAACATTTTAAAAAGGAATAAGTATTAATGCTTGATTTCTTTTTTGCTTTAATTATCACAGGTATTAAACCAGGAAAAGCTCAGTGGTAATTATGCTATCAAGTTCAGATAATGAAATATAAACAGGATTGAAATATTCTTCTTATGAACAGGATGAAAGTAACATGGGAAAATCTACAGCAGAAGTTTTAGAAAAATCAGTGATATGACAGGAATGTAAATATTCCAGAAACAGAAAAGTGGTACTAACATGAAATTACAGGTAAAAGAAATTAAGTCAGGATTATCACCATTGTATTACAGCAAGACCTTTAAAGAGTTACTGGACACATTCATGAAAATCTACATGTTATATATGTTAGCAAAAAATCCAAGAACCATCAATAAGATGAAAAATCCAGTGTCATGAAAAATATTCCATTTATTTCAGAAATATCTAAATGCAATGTTGTTTTGTTTAGACAATCTGACTTAAATATGTGATGAAATAAGTACCTAAGACTGGAAAAATGCAGACACAATATCTATCTCTAGACAAAGAGTAAAAAAGCCTCTAGGCAATAATAAGGTAGACAGCTTTTTTTATTACAGTATCTGGGGCAAGAATAATGAGAGGAATTATTAATAAACAATTGTACAATGGTGATGAGATCGGCATGAGGCAACATTGAATTCTCAGAAATGGATCACATTAAACCACTGTGTTATATAAAAGAATCAAAGATCTTATGGTTATTGATGAAGAACTCAAAAGACAAGCGTTTCATAAGTCATGTTTGTTACATCTTAACATTGGTAATGTTTTGGCACTATGTTACACAGCAGCCTTAAAAGCAAGACAAGGTCCTGTAAATAATGTTATTAGACACTGAATATGAAACTGTCTGTTAAAGAAGAAAAGCATATTGGTTAGAAACCTTAAGAATTTTATGCACACCAAGCCAACGAGCATAATTCTTGCTAGAACTATTGGATTTTAACCTTATCTCTTGGACAAGTCATTGATTTGATGTGTATCCCATTTCACTAGTTTTCAGCTCTTAGTCATGCCTCTACTTACAAAGCTATAAGAAGAGAACTGAGGATGAAATCAGCCTGTAAAAATTTAGAGCAAAGCAATTGCTTACCATATTATACAATGATGTAGTAAAATAAACTATATAGCACTGACTAAAACATTATTTTTGTAGCTTAGTATTTCAGAGTTGGAATTTTAATGAGTTTAGTAACTTATGCAATTTAAAAATCTGGGTTTAACTTGTTGAAATAAATCTGATTCATAAACTCCCTCCCCACTCTGTTAATTATTACTTATGAATAGATAAGTGTACTCAGTTTAGTTTAGGGTAGGGGCTACTGAAACCATGGCAAATTTCAATGACTGTAAGACAGAAAGGAATATGTGATGTTCTAAATTAACCTTGTGCTTTGAATTGGTTCATAAAGTCTATATACACTCTATCAAAACCAAATACTGGGTGAAACAAAACTTTTCATTTACTGGCAGTCGTAAATGAACCAAGAGAAAAAATAGGCAGCAAAACACTCTGGAGAAGAAATTTCCTTCAATCACAAAAAAGAAGATTAGGTCAAGAATGTTGTATGATCGCAGGCAGATCAGATAAAACATTTCACCTGCTGCAGAACAGGGTAGAAATCCACAAAAGCTGTAAAAACACCAGATGGGTCCATTCTAAGATTGCAATTTATTAATAAATGCAACTCCCAGGTTTAATATGGGAGGATGCAGATCACAGAGTAAAGAACAAATATAGATATCTACATGCTTACTGTCTTAAAATGTCAATTATAGTCAGGATAGACCAAGATGCTGGATCTTGCCTATGCATAGATTTTAAATATCACTTGTAACAGTCTTAGGTAATTCAGCCAGACTATGCACAGCTGCAGATCCCCTGTAGATGTGGTGCTATATCTGCCAGCCACATGTGCTATCTCAGCTACTTTGGAGCATCACAGACATGCCTGTGTTTAAACAATTCAATTAAGTCTTTTACTCACATACTAAGTGTGATTTTGCATATCTCACATTTCTCCAAATCTGGAATAATTTTGTGTCCTTCTCTGAAGTGCAGTAATTTTATCGACTCCACCTCTTTCATGTCTTGAATTCCAAAATTTGAAAAGACCTTAAAATATTCTTATCAATATTGTGCCCAGAGCCTCAAATTATCTCACATCACAGTCATTGCTACCTCTAGCAGAAGCAAAGAATTAAGTCATAAGATTCAGTTCAAAGAGCTGACTCAAGGTAATAGTTAAAGATTTTGTTTCCTTGGTTGGTACAGATGTTGATATAAGAAAACACCCCTAACGTTATATTTCGAATACTCTTTACCAATTTGCAATATTACATTTAAGTAGATGGTATGAGAAAATATTTGCCATCTTTCCATATGCAGAGATTTATACTTATGAATTCCCTCAGTGCAATGTGGGTGTAGATGTCAACTAAGATATGAATTATAGATCACTGATTAATGATTTTAAAAGACTTCTTACCAAGTCAGTGCATACTGATGACTTGATTAGATTTGCTAATGTACCTCTTCATGTTCTCTCTGGAAAGCTCCTGTATTTTTTCAGATTGTGAACTTAGAAGTTTACTGTAGGTCATAATATCGAAGGTTTAGAATAAACTCAGTTACAACTGAGATAAGTGAACATGATAATTTGCTTTTCTTTGTTTCAGTTTAGATCTAAGATGTATTTTATTTACATACCCCAGACTGAAGTTTTAAAGGCAAGGTGATTAGTGAAACTATCTGCAAATTTTTTGCACAAAACTGCTGTAAAATGAGCATAAAACTAAGTTTGGGGGTCATCTTTACTGTTCACGGGAAAACATACTAAGGGTACACAGGAACATCTTTTGAATTCATTGCTATTGATTAAATTTTTAATGTTATAATGAGCTCCAAACAATTCCCAGACAGAAAGGATGACAAATGAGTTAAAGATTAAGTTACAATTCTAACTACTAGGTACAAGAACAATTGTCTATAACAGTGCAGAAAGAAGAATAAGACATACTGAAGAAAAAGCTTATGGTAGGTGCTCGGTGTCAGAGGACACATGAATCAGGAAGATTATGCTGCTGCAGAGAATGCAAATGCCGTTGTGGAATGTGTAAGAGTACAACCTAAAGATAATCTTCAGCAGCAATAAAACTTCTCCTGAGAAACTGTGCCACATTTTGGGAAGCCTATTACAGCTTGTGCATTTCTAAGAAGTAAACTAATTTTTAAAAGTTCAGAGGGGAGCAATGAATGTGATCACTGTTCTAGAAATTTTGATTTTTGAGGAAAGACGGACCAAAGTCACTTTAAATACTCTAACAAACTAGAAACTAATGGGATTCTTTGCCAGTTTTCAAATACGTTAAACATAGGTTCAAGAAATAATAAAATGAACTGTTTTCCTTTCCACTATGAACTTGAGAAGAAATACTGGGTTGCCATTGAGGCAAAGCAGATTAAGTTCTTTTTTTACAGCATACCACAATAGTCTTCAAGATAAAGAGGAAAAGAGTGTTTTGCTTCTTCAAAGAGGAAGAGTGTAACCTTTTCTCTGTAACACTGAAAAGGACAATAGTCTAGGATGGGGGAAAGATACACAGGATGACACACACCAAACCTGTAGAAAACTTTAGAAAAATGAACCAGTGGACAATCTAGAATTGTTGCTTCTTGTCTTCAAGAATGGAATACTATGAAGGACACAGCACCAAATAGTGGTTTAACAGCCAGTTGAGTATGGTAGGTTATCAGAAAAAAGCACCCTGTGCACTTTATGTAGGATGAAGAAACACACCTTACATGCAAAGCCAAGTATTTATGGCTAATGAAATTAAAGTTTTAAAAATCCAGTCAAACAATTATTATTAGTCTTGTTACAAAGTTATAGTCCAAATTATCTAATTATTGCAGCTCATTTCCAATAACTGTACCGTTAAAATTGATGTAGAATTTTGTCTTTCCTCTGGTTAATGCACACCCTTCGTATAGTTCTCTGGGTTCAAAGGAAGATAGAGCACTTGAGCAAGTCATTAGCATCCCAAGTTATTTCTCAAAAGAGCAGATGATTTCTTACTCCTCACTCTAGAGACTGCTTGGAGTGATTTCTTTTTATGTTTTGTAATGTGCATTACACCTTAACCTCCTTCTTCATGGGTTAAGCACACAATTTTAAATCCACATAGACTATGGATGGTATGATTTACATATTATGTTGGATACGTTTCCCATTTTCTCTCTATTATACTTGAAACAAATTACACTTGACTCCCAAGGTTGCTTTTCTTTAATAGCCAGTAATTGATCATTGTTGAGGCGGCCTGGGGTCTCTGGATCTATCCATTGCTTTGTTCTTTCAAGGCTTTTGCTACCATTTTAAGCCTGTAATTTTTGGGGAACCCTGATAAATACCTTTATTTCCTGTAATGGCCCTCAGCCTGTGGCTTCCTGATATTGCAGTTAACATTTATTAGAACAGCTTTGTCTGAAATAAATGTTTCATTAATAGTTAACATAAATGTTTCATTAATTAATAGGAAAACTGTTATGTACTGGAAGTCACATATACTTACAGACACATATATATAATTATGCAATGCTCTGGTAACTGCTTGCCACCAGTATCTGGTAGTTAAAGGAATTACCCATGGTGCATTATCAGAACTATTCTACCATAGTAACTATAGCTAATTATAGTAGGAAAAAGATTATATGCATTTTGAAGGTGTCTTTTAACACTGTAATTCTGTTGTATGCTCTGTGCCATAATGATGGACTTCTGCCTCTAAGTTAATTATTCAGGTAAAAAAAAGGATATGTACTCATAGGTTAATAATAAGGTAGTGTTCACTCCTATTCCAACTTGGATACTATTTAGAATGGGATTTAGTATCTGTTGAAAGAGCTATGATAGCAGGAAAAAAGCTGGATGAGCACAGCATGAAGCCAACAGTGTCCAAGAAGTATTATGGTATAACTTTACATTATTCAGTGATGATCTGTGATGAAAATCTTATCTGAAAGAGCTTTATTTCCATCAAAATGTTCTAAAATTGTATAGAATTAAAGTGCAGGGCTATGTTTATCTTTGTTTGTGTTGGATCATTCAATTAGCACTCTTTGCCCAACATATTGAACATAATTTCCATCTATTCTTATTAGAATGGTTACTCTCTTGCCATGAATCAGTGTATCCATCATCTTCTGTGAACAGTAGGCACATGCAACAAACATTTTTATGAACAGTTTTGTGAAATGACTTATCAGTGTTATTACAGTTAAGAACTGCAGCACTTTGTGTTGATGTGTATGGGCTCTCACATCATTACTTGAATGAGTGTGACGATGACATAGACATGCATTGCTCTAGGAGTGGCAATAAGCCTTACACTGCTTCAGAGGAACACACAGTGTGTGATAATCGGAGATAAAATTCAAAG
Organism: Aleadryas rufinucha; assembly: GCA_013397815.1. NCBI lineage: Eukaryota > Metazoa > Chordata > Aves > Passeriformes > Aleadryas > Aleadryas rufinucha. The sequence goes on from VZTH01018995.1 coordinate 86,294, forward strand.
CTGTACTGATGTAACCTGATGTGAACTCTTAGGGAGCAATAGCTAGTTCACTCATCTGAAAGGATTGCAAAGACAAATCAGATACTCTCTGGAGTATCTGAATTTTTGCCTGTGTGACAGCAGTTTTCATCACATACTGTCACACCAGCTGTACAAAACAAACTACCAAAAATATATCTGTGTGTATATATATATTTATAGGTTATACTTAATTGTGTATATTTTAAAACATTGATGGGTATAAGTCTTGTCTGATTTATACATCATAAAAAATGCTGATTCCTTGAAAAATAATTTTACTGTAAAAGTGCAAAACCAATAAGGAATTAAAATCAGTATTTATATTTACAGAACTTGTTTATCTTTAATGGGTAATTTGGAAGTTAACAGTGGACATAAATAGGAATTCTACTACCACTTACTTTGTATATTAATGTCTGGTAAGAATTTTTAAATCTTAAAAGTGTCAACAATTAGTTGTCATAGATAGTATTTTCCAGTCACAAGCAAATATAAATTATTGCTGATACTCATGGCAAAAGAACAATGATGAACTGTGTATAATTTATCTTCTTTTTCACTCTGTCACTCTGATAAGTCTTGTCTTTGTAAAACTTACTATCTTTGAGATCCCTGTTGAGTTCCTATCTCCGAGATCGTTATTCAACAAGAGGATTTGATTCACACTCTTCAATATTTAAGAGGTTCTTTCAAGACACAGAGGGAAATCAGTTACCAGAAAAGAAAAAAAAAATCCAAGGTATTCCAAAAGTATTTCTTTTTACAGCCACAAAATACATTCATGTAAAAGAAAATTTTATAATTTTACAAACTTTTTTTTTAAGAAATATTGCTGTTGTTATTTTATAGACTATGCTGCCTGAAAATGTGGGAAATTGTAGTTGAAAAATGAAGACATTTGCAACTTATATTAGTGTGCACTGTTCTCAGATTCATAAAAGAAATGTGATTTAATGTATTCTATATAATATTATTTCAAATTGGAAAATGGTTTATATGGTTAAAGGAGGCAGATGACTGAAAAATATTGTTTGCCTTGTCTGTTTTAAGAAAGCAAGTAGTAGCAATTATACTTGTATCCTTACAGAGTGAGGGAGAATTTGCAAGATATCCAAAACCAGCATACAGTAAAAAAAATTACTGAAAAACATCATCAAGAAATCAATATGTAGGTTTTTGTTAGGTCAGGATTTTAATTTCATAAGCATATGAAAAAATTAGTCACATTTTTAAGCACTTAACAGTCACAAAAAAGATCTGGAAATCTTCTGGAATTTTCTGTAATGTATAGGGAAATATTTTCTACCAGAATTCACAGACAACAGAAATTCATCCAGAAATTCTTAACACTTTCTCAAACTCATTGCAAAACTTCAAATTCTCAGTTCTGTTCTAAAAGTCATAAAAATATTGATCAATCAGATAGTGGGAGTTTGGAGGAAAACACCAAAAAAAATTAAGAGCTCGTAGTTTCAAATGGACAAATATGTTTAGTACCTCACAAACTTATGAGATATTTTTAATTCTTCCTCTGAATCCTTTCAGAGAAGAAAGAGGATTATCTGAGGTCAGATTATGGGGAGAATGTTAATCATTATGATCTCATATACTGTGAGTGCAAATGATCCCAGTGATAGCACTGAAATCATTAATATGAAGATTCATTTCGTAGCAGCAGCTCATTTGCTGCACCTGGAATTGTTCCTGTTATATATTCAAGGATAAAGTTATGTGAAATGTTTCTTTGCAAAATGTGTTGGCTACAAAGGGTGCAAAACTGGAAAAGGTATTATTATGGTAATCTGTTGTATACAAAACTGAGGACAGGTTTTCAGCTGCAAAAAACAAAGGAAAATCTGTTTATGGTTAATGTTTTTTAGTCAAAAATTGAAAATAAAAAGTAGTTAAACCTTATGAAGCCTGAAAAAGATGAATAGTGCTCTTTCATCATATGTTAATCAGATTTGTCTTTTCTACACAGAACAGATTGTATAGGTATAATCTCAAAGCTGAAATTAGTAACTAAATTTGAGTCTAAAAATAGTTTCAGAATTACCTTTTGACCTCCAGAATACTGATTGGCAGAAGAAATATCCTCTTTCTTTTGATTCCTGGAGAATTCTTTGGAAAGAGGATTGGTAGAAGGTGCTCTGAATCATTTACAGTCATGCATATAATTTTCAATCAGTTAGACTGAAATGCTTCATAATGAGGTAAGAGATGGAAAAATTATATCCCTTTTAGTTATTTGTAGAAGAGAAAAGATATAATAGTTGTGTATGATTTTATTTTCTCTCAGTCTGAATTTAAAGCCTGAGCAAGGCCAAATGTATTTTATCACACATAACAGAGCCTGTATCTGGTTATTTGCACATTTGTATAGGGGTGGCGCTCGTCATGGAGTCAGTAGGGACCATTTCCATCACTCATCTATAATCCTCTGACCTTGGGAGTCCCCCTTCCCCACCAGACTGAGTGTGGATGGCACATATGCTGGCACCAGACATGATGCCATGAAACACCAGCATAGGAAGCAACCAGTGCCTGCACAGCAACCACCTCCATCACTTTTAGGGCCACCACTTCATTGAATGAATTAGAGACCTTCTGGAAAAACCTACATGTTCCACTTATTAGCATAATGGCATGTAGATAGTGAGACAGCAGAGAGTCATAATATCTTCTTCAAAGGTATAAATCATAGATTTATTAGTCTGTTGTGTTATAAAGCCTACATCACATCTTTTCCTTTTTTAGTTTTCTGCTGCTTAATAACACACAGGAGAGAATCACAGAATTACAGAATCATCAAATGGTTTGAATTGAAAGGGACCTTGAGGACCACCAAGTTCCAAACCCCCTGCCATGGGCAGTGAGACATTTCACTAGGCCAGGTTGCTCAAAGCCCCATCCAGCCTGGCCTTGAAGATATCCAGTGGTGGGGCACCTGTTTCAGTGCCTCATCACTCTCACAGTAAAGAATTTTTTTTCTAATACCCAATCTAACACCAGCCTCTTTCAGTCTGGAGTCATTCCCTCTTGTCCTGTTACTATGTGCCCTTGTAAAAAGTCCTGCAACTTTCCTGTAGGATGCCCGCAGTGTTTTAAAACTTCAGTTATATCACTAACATCTCCTGGAAGGTGTGCTTGAGATCAAGATTGTTGTATGAACTCATACCAAGATTTCATGAATATCAATGACAAGATAAATGACAGTTTATTTGTGGTCAAACAGAACAGAGGTAAGACTATAACTTAACTATAATGCAATCATGTTGCTCAAAGAAAATCTTTATTTTTCTTACTGCAATTACTTCTTGTCAAGAAATCCCAGTATAAAATATAAAAATAGAGGTACAAACATTCTAGAAAAATAAATGAGAGGTTATTAATATATTTTGAGTTCTAAACAGAACTAAAGGAATAGGCATTTCTGATTGTTTAACTGCAACTTCCTCAAAGGGAACTTTTCTAGATAAAATTATTTTCTCTTTCATTCTTTATTCTTTCATCTTTATCCTCCTCCTTTGATCCATCTTACCACTTTCTCTCCCAACATGTTATTTTATCCCTTCTTTTCCTCATTCCTTTATCTTACCTTTTTTTTGAAAATTCTTATTGTTCACTCATAGCAACTCAAGTTCAGGGCATTCAAGTTGATTGATTTTCAAATATGAAAGAGTTATAAAATTAAATTAAACCTCAATTTTTTTTTTTACAGAACCATAACCAAGGCCTTTGTCAAGTTATCTACGGAGAATGCAAACACACACACACGCACAAACAAATAAATGAACAAGCAAACAAAAATAAAAACCACAAAAACAAAACCAAAAAACTGATATCAAGGAACACAACACTGAAACCAATGCACACAGCACTAAAATTTGGAGCTTGGGAAAGGGAAGAATGGACTGGGGTTCTTTTCTAACTCCCACTTCTTTCCCCATCTGAAAGTTAAAAGAACGAGGCAACTGACTATTGCTCACACAATTCAGAAGATTTATGAACACACTCTGGGGAGAGTTTCATTTGTGTTCCCAAGAGTCACCGCAGAAAATGGGGGTTTTTTTCCCTGATTCTTTTCTTGGTTGGTCATGTTAGCTGTGTGTGCAGTTGGCTAGGTCATGTTAGCTATGTGTGCAGTTGGCTACTCTGTACTCTCCATGCAGGACAGTAAATTTGGGTGTCCAGCCTCAGTCTAGAAATTCTGAGAATTAGGTACCAAAATGTGAGACAGAGAATTGAGGGCACAGACTGGTGAAATATCACAAATTTTGAAATAATGTTTCAAAATGCTTTAGACACAAGCTGAGGGTCTTATCTGTGTAAGATACAGATTTTGAAACTTAGACCATGTTTTTGTTAGCCAGGTGAAACCAAGTTGCTTGTGAATGTTAAAGAAACAAGTGATAGAAAAGCTGGATAAGCTAGAATTCAGACAATATTTACTGGCATGTTTAATTCTGAAAATCCACGACTGCTATTTTAACTCTATTTCTACTATAGGCAGTAGCATAAAATAAGATATTTAATTTTAAGAATTCAGCCTTGTTAAATTATTGCCAATATTATGTACAGTGGATTTCAGCATTATTTAAGGTTTTTTTAGATTAAATTTAATGGGAAGGGATTAGTTTCTAGCAGCAACTCCACAGCCTATCTTGTGTAATTTATAAGTTTAAAAAGAAAAAAAAAGGTGATCAAAAGAAAGTTCCCTGCATACAAATGTAATAGTCTACTGTAAATCTGAAAATCATGGATTTTTCATATCATAAGTTACTGAATCTAAATTAGCAAGCAGGGAATTTGATTTCTAAGAACATCTTTCAAAGATGGGGTCACTAACTAAGTTAATATACCTTTTGACAATTAATAGATAATATCCTTGTCTCATTAAAACAAAACTTTAGATTAAATTTAGTGAATACAAATGTTAGAAGATGTACTTTTTTAGAATTCAGAAAGTTCAAGTCAGAGGGAAAAGACTTAGTTATTATTTTAAAATATGTCCAAGACTAATAGTCCTCTCATTTTTTTAAATTCATTTTCTTTGATTTTGCTTAAGTTTGCACAATAAAATAATAATCAAATAGCAGCTAATACTGTCTCAAGTGTAAATAATTTTTCAACACACTTATGTTTAAAGAAAACTTTTGTCTGGTAAAATAATCTCAAATAAATCCTGTTGAGATTATTCTATGAGCTATATCAGTTGACTCTATCGAAACAGAATGTTTATACATAGCATACTTAACAAAAAATCTGCATATATATTAATGGACATTTGCTCTTTCTTTTTCTTTCTTAACCTTTTAATTTGAATATTTCCTAAACTTGCATGAAGTTAATTACTTCTACACTTAATGAAATGCATTTAGAGTATTCCCTGTGTATTCCTGCTGTGTCCTGTTTGCGTAACCCATCTTGCCTTTCAAAGTATCCCTATGGATAGGGGTAGCTGGTGTTCTTTTGAAAAAAAATATTACAGCAGCACAGAAGTTCGTGGAGCCCAGTTAGAGGGAAGGGTCAATCTAATGGTTCTTAGAAAAAAAGGCAGTATGTCTTATAACTGCTGCAGGTGCTTCAGCAATTTCTTAGAGGATGTACAGTTGCCTTTTAGAAAATGTTCCTAATTTGTTATGTCTTGGGCTTTGACTGGGTTAACAGTTGTTCTCCTTTATATCCACCTTTTTTTTTCTCTTTGTTTGTGTGCTTTGTGCTTGTAAGCTTTGATTGGGGTTTGGTTTATTTATCTATTTCCTACAGAGTATATACCTTAAGAAAACTTAACAAATTTTCCCTATTATGTCCTTAAAAGTAATGAGTTTCTTTCCTTTTTGGAGGGAAGCTTAAAATAAGATCTTTTATTGACAACAAAGTTTATTTCTGTCCCTTTTTCCGGAATCTCTGTGGAATGTGAATTTTTTGAAATGGTTCCAAAATACATGAAAGGAGATAATATTTTTGTTCTTGGCTTCTCTTATCTACCACAAAGAACAGAACAGTGAAGGAGAGTTCTATTATCACATTACTGTCACTGAACACAAATCCAAAATATTTCAAGGAGAAAGGTTCTGCAGAAGGAACTTTCATGTAGGTGATAGAATGTGAAGAGAGTCATCGAGGGAACTAGACTTCTAAGGGAGCTAAGAAGTTCAGATTGCAAGGTAATACTGTAATGTGCAAAAGCCCATGTGAAAATCATGCTCACAGGATTCTGATAAATTACTAAGTATTACTGACTACAAGACAGAGCTGAGTATGCAGGTGCAGGACTTAGCATGCAGTATATGTGGTTTATACATTTTCTTTTTCATCTCTGATTTACTATGCTTGAGAGATGGTTGAAAGAACTAGTGCTCTAGTAACCCCCAAGTCTCCACCTTCCTGACATAATCAAGTTTACTTCCCATAAACACAGGACTACTGAGTCAAGGAGTATGCCACCCGTCCTTGTTCCGTGCAAGTACAAGTTTTTCAAAATTATTAGGCTTGTGGAATTGTGGAAAGCTGATCTTTAGGACTTATAGACTACCTTTTATTGCCAATGTATGTATAGAAAGAATTTATTTTGTCTTTTATAGCCACATTAAGTTCTAGCTGGGCTTTGGCCCTTCTAATTTTCTCCCTGCATAAATTTATCATATCCTTATCATCCTCCTGACTTGTCTGTCCCTTCACCCAAAGGGCATAAACTCTCCCTTTTCTTCTCAGTTCCAGCCAAAGCACTCTGTTCAGCAAGGCTGGTCTTCTTTACGGCCATCCTATCTTTCAGCACATAGTGATGGCTTGTTACTGCCTCTGTAAGATTTCCTTCTTGAAGAATGTCCAGATTTTGTGTGCTCTTTTGCCCTTCAGGACTGTCTCCCAAGGGACTCTTTCAACCAGTCCCCTAAGCAGGCCAAAGTCTGCCCTGTGGAAATCCAAGGTAGCTGTTCTGCTGACCTCCCGCTTCAGATCCCTGATGTTGTATCCTGCAGGGATACTGAGAAGGGTACAGCAAAGCCCCCAGCGGAGAANCCTGAGAACCAAAAACTCATAACATTTCATGATCAGCATGCCCAAGACTGCCTCCAAGCACTGTATTGCCCACCAGTCCTTCTCTGTGAACAGATCCAACAGAGTGTCTTCCCTTGCTGGCTCCCTCATCAGCTGTATCATCCTTCCACAGGCAGAAAAGCCCTAATTCTTATGTGATCTTCTCAGGCACTTCCATGGTTTCTAGTACATCAATAACCCTTGCATCTTTGCTGCTGTATGTTGGGTTCTATCACATCATAGAACATTATAGCTGCTACTTAGCTGGTATGACAATAAATAAATTTATGTTTTACTCTGTGATGTGATATGACATTGTCTGATGAGATCTCAGAAAACTCAAAATAACACTTGCTAGGATTTATAACCTCTCCTGCTGAGTGATATTTCATTTCAGGAGGTGATTCCACCTAATATATCTTCTTGAAACATGTTTGTGAAATTAGAGACATGTTGAAAGTTAATTAATAGTATTTTTGGGGAAAACAAATTATGTTAGCCTTAACTACAAATATGATAAATAATTTTCTCTTACAAATGTATCCACATCAAATGCTTTATCTGCAAATTGCTATCTTCCTAAAGCTCCTCTTTCTCTAATCTTAAAGATTTTTCTGCCATCTCTACTAGTTCAGCCTAGGATTCTAGGATCTCTGGGAAAGTCATAGAGCGAGTCCGCCTAAACAGATTTCTGGGTTAGGAGGGAGAGGAAATTGATCAGGAATAGAAAGCATGTGTTTACTAACTGTAAGTCATGAGTGGTCAGCTTGGTTTCCTTCTGTGATTACGTGGTGAGTTTGGCCCTAGCTGGCTGCCATACACAGCTGCTGCTCTCTCACTCCACATCAATGCGAGGAGAGGAAAAGAAGATGTAAAAGCTCATGGGCCAAGATAAAGACAGGGAGATCACTAACCAGTTACTGTCAGGGGGAAAACAGACTTGATTAGGGGATGATTACTGAATTTACTGACAATCAACAACAGGGTAAGACAGTGAGAAAATAAAGACAAACCTAAAAATACCTTCTCCGTATAACTACCTTCTCCTCAAGCTCAATGTCATTCATTCACTCTTATACATCCTCCTGCTCTCATCATTGCAGGGCATTAGAGAATGAGGGTTGCAGTCTGTTTATAACACTTCATCTCTCCTGCTTCTTCCTTCTTAGGCTGTTCCTTTTCTACAGCATAGGATCCCTCCCATGGGAGACAGATTTTCAAGAACTGCTCCAGCATGAATCCGTCCTGTGGAGTACAGTCTACCAGAAACAGACCATTTCAATGTGGGTCCTCCAGGGGCAGAGTTTGTGCCAGGAAACCTGCTCCTGTATGGGCTCCTCTGCACAGGATGCAGTTCCTGGTGGGAGTCTGGTTGTGCTTGACTTATCCAAGGGCTGCAGTTTCCTTTGGGATGTATTCACCTGCTGCAGCATATGGTTCTCCATGAGATGCAGTGTGGATTTGTGCTCCACTGTGGTTGTCCATGGGCTGCAGAGAGAGAACACTCATCACCGTGGTCTCCCTCATGGGACGCAGGGGAATCTGTGGTCCTTGTAGGCCAGTCTCTGCAGCAGCACATGGGAAGACTAGAGACATAAATAAGAAGGAGATATTCAGATACAGTATAGAGATTGTTTTTTTCATCTTGAAGGCAGTAAACCCTTGGAACAGGCTGTGAGGGCATGTAGTCTCTGTCCTTAGAGGCTTTTAAGACCTTTTTTTACCATACATGCTTATCTCTTCATAGCATAATTAAGAAAAGTGAAGAATTGTTTTATTTTGTTTGGGGTTTCTTCTTCCTGTTTTCATATCTAGATATCTCTTGAAAGACAGTGGGATTTTTTTCCCCTATTAGACTACAGAAATAATCATCATTGACTGTGACTTAGGTAAGAGTGTAGCTCAGATTATGGAGAATTCAATGTCTTTTCAGTATATAAAGGGGTGTTAAGAAAGTCAGAAAAATACTTTCTATCAAAGTCTGTGGTGAAAGAAAAAGAGGCAATGATTTTAAATTGAAAGATGGTAGATTTGAACATAAGGAAGACATTTTCTACAATGTGGGTGCTGAGACTCCAGAAAGGATAGCTCAGAGAAGTTGTGGATATCCCAACACTGGCAGTCTTTCAGGTCAGGCTTGAAAGACAGCAACCTTATCTAGAGAAATATGTTCCTGCCCTTGGCAGAGGGGTGGACTAGGCGATCCGTCTTCGAAAGTCCCTTCCAGCCTAAACTATTTTATGATTCTACGATTCCATGAATGTTGCACCACCAGAACCCTTTAGAAAATAGGATCATTAAATCCAGTGTTTTATGATGCAGGTTCCACACACATGCAGAAAATCAAATTTTTGCTTGGAATGTATGACTAGATTTCTCATATACAACTTTGTTCATTTTCTGTGCATCTTTTAAAAATATAGCTGTCATTCAAGCAGGTTTATTACATAGTAGATACATATTTCTGAGGATAGAGAAGGGTTGACCACATTTTCATCTTAGTTTCTTTATGTTTGCTGTTTATGATTACTTTACAAAACTTTTACCCTCTTTCTCTCTCCTCCTTAGTTCTAGTACCCTACACAAATTTATTTATATATTCATTGTCATTCCACTAATGTGATTAGACTGCTTTCCAGATAATTAACATAAAAAATAAATTTGGAAAAAACAATGCCCTTGATATTGCTAGATATTTATGGTCATTCAACCATTCTTAATGCAGACTCAGCAATCTTAAGCAAATTCTGGTTGTTTCAGATGTCTTCTAACACAAAGGAGTGTAGAATGCTGCACACTGAAAGCAGTGTTTGAACATTCTTTGTATTCCCTGTCTTCTATCAGAAGTTTTAAAAAGAAACATGTCGAGAATGATATAGTAATATTATTTGAAACCCTGGTGCCCCTGAAGTCACTGCAAAGTCTTCCCCATGCACAACTATGAGATCAGTAGAAGGACACTTTAACAAAACCACCTTTCTAATATTTGGGAGACATAACATCAGTGTTTCTGTCTTACAAGCTGATGTCTCAGTGGAAAAGAGGATAATGGAACTTATTTATCTGTGTAAAGCTTTGAGAAATGCCACATTACTATCTGTATGAACTCTTAGAGTTATAACATACCTTACCAATCCAGCAGATAGACTTCTTTGAAGCTCATTGCCAGTATTAGGGTTATTAAAATTCAAGTTGATAGATATACTTTTCTCATTGAAATTTTCTCATTGAAAACCTAAACACTGTCATTTAGTTGTCTCATGCCTTACAACTGAAGCTAAAGCATAAATATCTTAATTTGTCTGATTAAGATTTGCATCAACATCAAAACATTAGATGTCTGTAATGAGCTATGGCTTCATCCAAAGAAGTAAGTTGGATTCATTCTGTTGATTTCATTGACATTGGATAAGACCTTCTGTGTACTTATGCTCTTCTCTTAAAATAGAGATGCAATATGTAAGGGCCTTGTCAGACAGAAAAATACCTTTGAGCAATCAGTATGTGAGTATTGAGCTATTATGTTCGAAAATAATTTGGTTTGATTGCATCATTTCATAGAACAATGTCTAATGTTTCAGAGAATGATGAAATTATGCACTAAAGAAGAAGAAAATAACTTGTGAGGAGTAATAAATATTTCTGCTATATACTTATTTCTAAAAACTTAGTAAATTCTTTACTTTCAATATGTTAAAAGCTATTTTTCAATATTTTTCTGTAGAAATAGATATGCCAACAATGGCTAATCTTTTGCCATAATTTTAATTTCTCCTTTATCATTCAGCTGGTATATTTTGTATAATCCATTCCAAAAAAAAAAAAAAGGAATTAAATTAAATGGAAGTTCCTATTGCAACGTTGGACTTCTGCTTCTCTATTGAGTAAAATTTCCAACATCCAAAGCGTTGAATGAGGCAAAACATTTAAAATTAGATTAAAGAATCTCAATGGATGATATGTATCATATGTATCTCATGTTCAAGAGCATTTTGTCAATAGTAGGACTTGTATCAAAGTTCTCTGGCCTTTTTTTTCCTCATAGTTTCCTCTTACTATTCTGATGATAATTTTTCCTTCCAATGATTTTTTTTTCTAGTAATGAAGCTATTTCAAATCTAATAGACTTGAAAACATACAGAACTTAATATTTTGAATCTTATTTTCAAGAAGTGAATGAACAAATGTGTAGGAAAATTAACCACTAGAGAATCTTATTAATGATTTGTTTGGTATTTGGTTATCTGCCAGTTATCCTGGAAGGACAGTTATGAGGGTGAAGCTCACCTTTTACCCATGCATTTGTGTGTGTGTATGTATACACATATATATCATACATGCACAGCTGTACATGCTTCGGAAAGTTGGTATTGAGAATTATTGGGAGTGATATTTTGCTGCAATGTCCATGCTCTTTCAATTAGGACCAAGGAAATTTCTTTTCCAAACTATCCAACTTCATTAATTCTTTCTTTTAATCTCTTTAGGAGGAACTCTGAGCAGCATTCTTCTACCCATTTAGAAGATACCTTGGAAGATTATTTAATGTTATTTCAAGTAACTACCAGTATTCAAATATTATCTACAATATATTTATAAAGAATTGTAGAAATTTTGATATCCTATAACAGACTACTACCACTACCAACTACTGCTATAATTAGTTTGGAAAAGACCTTTGAGATGATCAAGTCCAACCTATGACCTAATACCACCTTGTCAACTAGATCATGGCACCGAGGGCCACATCCAGTCTTTTCTAAAACACCTCCAGCAATGGTGACTCCACCATCTCCCTGGGCAGCCCACTCCAATGCCCAATCACACTTTTTGTGAAGAATTTTTTCCTAAGGTCCAACTTAAACTTCCCATGGCACAGCTTAAGACTGTGTCCTCTTGTCCTATCACTGGTCACCTGGGAGAAAAGGCCAACCCCCACCTGGCTGTGACCTTGTTTCAGGCAGTTGTAGAGAGAGTCTCCACTGTAAATTAACAGCCTGAAAAAGAAACCTACTGGTGGTTCACCAGAATAATGCTATCACAGAACCAGAATCTAAAGGTTGGAAGGAGTATCAAGAGGTCATCTAATCCAATTCCCTACTCAAAGCAGGTCTAATCTAAGCAGGTTGCCAAACACCTCCAATGGCAGGAATCCTACTACCCCTGTCAGCAGCCTGCTACACGATTTTACCACTCCAATGGTTAAAAAGAAAACAACAGCAACAAAAAAATCATAGTATGTGACATTTCCTATGCTTCCAGGAAATAATGATTTTTATGTCATTTGTGTTGCTTTTATTCTACACTGGTTTATTGGGGACTTTTCTGTTTTAATGTTAGAAAATAATGAATTTTTGTAATATCTGTGGCTCCAATGAACTGGAATATGTCCCATTCATATTAACAGAGATACTTACAACATTGTCACTCAGACATCTAGACATGTAACTAGCAACACGTGACCTTTTAAAAGCATTTGAGTATTTTATGAGTGCCACCAAAATGGTTTCCTCAAACTTAGAGGGCTTTCTCACTTCCTTTCTTGTCAGATTTTTAGATTATTTGCTTTAGATAATGGGTTATATTTTTGTTTTAAATTGAATATTATTTTAAACAAATTATTCAATTGCAAAGAAAAACAACTATTTAATTTAAACCTCCAGTAATGGTTAAGTAAATTTAGCAATGTGTACATTTAGGTTACAGAAAGTCTTTCTTCCAGTTTTTGCAAGTTTATTATTCTTTTTGGGAAACACTTTTCCTTCAGCAAGTCACTTCAGGTGCAGCCCTCAGAAGCTGTTTGATCCATAGAAACACAGGATTCTACAATGCATCCTTCCACTTCTGTGGGAGAAGTTATTTCTCACCCAGTATTACTCTGCAGATCAACAGCAACAATTTTTGAAATATTCCCTGCTTACCTCTTGCCTTTCCTTGCCTATTCAAGGTGCAGCATAACTCCATTAAACTCAAGGTATACATAGCTTGCACAAAATTATAAAGGAGACTTATATTTGCATTATTTCAATTTACTGAACATAAAAAAAAAATATCTGGAACACCCATGGTGCTGGGCACCTCAAACTCTAGCTGCCATTAGAGCTAGGGTTAGGATTCAGTGATCCAAAAAGCCTACACTTTCAGGGAAACTGGGTTCAAAATCTGTGGTGGGAGCAATGCTTACGCAGTCCTGTACTACCCTCAGCATTCCTCTTCCACCTCCAGGGTCTGTGGTGGTGCAGCTTTTGTGGATCTCTGAACCCTAATCCTAACAGTAATGGCAGCTTGGGGCTGTGGCAGAGTCCCCCAGCACCGTGGGGGGCCCAGATGAGGAAGGTCAGAAGACAGCAATCTTGGTGCAGTGCTGTGCTTCCCTTGGTGTGTCTGTCCCAAGTACAGAGCCCCTGGATCTAGAGGCCTTTCTGCTCCCTGAACCCTAACCATAACCATAGCACTAATGACAGCTTGGGGATGAGACTGAGAGCTGGCAGCTATCTGAGAACATTTTTCTTGAAGTCAAAGTGCTCTTCATTCTCAAGCATAATAATATGCACAAGGAATGCAGGAGACCGACTTGATGCAGTAAAGACTTCCTGGTAAAACCTCTACAGTGGTACTGAGTGCAGCATCAGCAACCTCAGTGCTCAGGGCCAGGTTGGACAGGGTTTTGAGCAATCTGGTCTAGAGGAAGACATCCCTGCCCATGGCAGAGGGCTTGGAACTAGATGGTCTAGACTTCAAAGGTCCTTTCCAAACCATTCTACAGTTCTGTTATTCTATGATTCAAGTGCATTTATTCTCTTTACTATTAGCCTTTATGATGTTTTCTATTGAGGTAGGTTGAACCTGAGTTGATGGACAGATCTTTTAACCAGTAGCGCTTTTCGAAATTTCCATATATAAACCCTGTGGAGACACAGGAAGCTCCTTTTTTCAGTTTGGAGCTTCCCGTGGAGAGTGGGGGGAAGATGGGCCCAGAGGCTCCATTTCTCGGAGCAGCCTCGGACCTCCCCTCCCCCGGCGCTGGGGCACAGCCCTGAGTGCCTGCGGGAGAGCCCCTCAGAGCCCCGGGCAGCTGAGGAACAACCAGAATTGCTGCAATGGCCGAGACCACCCGACCTGGCTTCTGAGGACTCCCTTCTCCCCCCCCACCCCATGTGCCCCACGGAGATCTGGCGGGAGCCAATGGAACTGAAAGACAACATCAAGCAGCCAGCAGCATAAAGGGAGTGAGGCTTTCTCCATCATAAAGCCTGAACAACGAAGATTCTTCATCATGGCGTCTTCAAGGTCAGAGAGAAAGAGAAAGTGAGTGAAGCTGAAGATGGCGGACGGGGAAGAAAGAGGACGGAGTCGCGCTTGCAGCGCATAGCTTAAAACTGCTTTCTGCAGACCGTGGTAGAAACTGTAATATCCCAAACTGTTTTTCTCTTTAATCCATTTAAAGACATGGGGGGATGAAAATTCTGAGTGCAGCCTGTGAGAGAAAACAAAGGTGACCTAGGCAGGTTACCCAGGAGCTGTGAGAGGTTGTGAGAGACTTACAAAATTTCTGTGAAGAAGAGAGCTGTTGTTTTCAGGCTGGAATTTGTCCATCCTTAAACTGGAGACCCCATGTGTGGCCCATGGTAACAGTACAGTGTGAAAGAGACTGTGATTTCTTTCCATGGGAGAGATATTTTTTTCCCGGTGACAGATATTCCGGGTGGACTGTCGGCTGGTGCAGTTTGGGAACCACAAGAAGTGAAAGAGACCTCTGTTTCCTTAAATAGTAGAGAGACTTTTAAGAACTGTAAATGCTGACCAAGAAACATGTTTTGTTATCCTTTGTGCAAGTTAGGTAAAAAGGGAAGGGGTGCTGGAGGAAAGGAGAGTTTGCTTTAATTTCTTTTTTTTTTCTTTTAGTTCTGTCAATAAACCTTCTCATATTCTTTAAGTTTTGAGCCTGCTTTGCATTCCTCCAAATCTCCTGTCTCACAGAAGGTAAGAAATGCGAACTAAACCACTACAGCTATATCAACATTCTCTGTTTTATACACAACATGTTTGTACAAGTGGAATATTTCCAGAATTGGACCCTACATAGACCTAAATATTTGCAAGATAATAAAACAATTGTATATCAGTGAACAGGATAAAAGTATTTTATTGTGAAACATAAAGATTTCATTGTTACTTCATACCTATTTTAAATCTATTCATAGTTTCAACTATAAATTGTTCAGGCCATTTGATATTTCTTTAGGAATGAAAGGTAGATTCATAGATTTGTTTGACAGTGCCCATTGTAAATTATTCTATATTTGCCACATCTAGCAAATTCTGCATGTAAAACAGAACAGATATGCATATCTTAAAATTTTAGCAGAAGGATAGCTTTTTTCTCTTATTGTTCCATTTTTCAGGCTTCATTAAAAATTTGAATTCCATAAGATCTCTGTTGTCTGAATGAAGTCCTAGTTTAGCAGATTTCACTGTTTTATATTTAAATACTGATTATTGAATATTTCAAAGCACAGAATAGCAATTACTTTTTGTTATAACCTATATTTTTGCTTTGTTTATCTTTAAAATTTGTGTCCTGATTCTGACAAAAGACATAATTTATACCAAACTTTTAACAATATAGTGTCCTAGCAGGAAAATTGTTTTTCTATTTTATTCCTTTCCCATCTGCTTGTAATTTTAAACACTATTGTTTCTGTCAGATTATGTTTTGTACTTAAACCTCATTGAGTTTCTAACAAAGTTTTCACATATTTGCATATCTGAAATGGCTTTTAAAAACACGATCATTAAATTAAAATGAATGACTGATAAGAATGGGTAAAAATGAATACTATTAAGTTGCTTTTTTATGCTGTGACATTAGGTATCTGAAGTATATTAGTAATTTCAAGAATTATTGTGTCAATTACTTTCTCTGTAATCAAAATTGGAAAAGAATACGAAGAACAGTAATATTGCTAGTAGAGAGAGGAGGGGATTTGGCAATCTTTTCATGCTCTCTTGTCCTGCCTACCAGACCCCATCTGTCTTATCAGCAGGCCATGCATTTACAAAGATTTACTTTCAGTAGAAGTATTTTTAGTGACAAAACTGCAAGTTCCCAGGTAAAGAAATATGGATAGTAAAGTCATGAAGGCAGAGTTTCTGAGTGTAAGATAAATAATGTCTTCTAGAGCATTGTCTATCTCCATGAGCACTAGATAGTGGATAGTGGAAGATTTAATACAATCCTTATCATCTGAATATTAGAAAGAGATTTTAAATTACTTGTTCATTTGGTAGCCTCCTCCTAAAAGAAACCACCTAACTGCATTACAAAAATACATTATTTTTTATCAGAAGTTTAACTGTGTGTGGCATTCAGGACCAACAGGGATCTCCACCGAGTGGGTAGGGTTTAAAAGCATTTCAGACTGTTATCAGAAAAAAATGGGATTAGAGTGTGATAAAGTTTATTTTTAGAACTGGAATACAGGCCTTCTTTATAAATGCCTCATTATTATTAGTGTGAAATAAGTCTGGAGTTAGAGTTGATATTTTTTAAACTTCTTCAGAATTTTCAAGAAACCAGATGCGTCATTTTCTGGAGACCTGATAGACTTTTGGCTTCTTATGAACAAGATTTTTGAAGGGATGCATAATGGAAATTATGATTAAATACATCAGTTAAAGACTTTGGAAAAATGCTTAGATATTTAATATCAGCTACTCAAAATTAGAGATCATTTTGAATTTTATTCTTTTGTATCTAAGTTTCCCAAGCGTAAACTCTCACTTGTGGGAATACACTGCAGTAATCACCAAGAGCCAAAGGCTTACAAGAAAATAAAATATCTATTTTCATGGAATGGTTTGAATACCAGTACATTGTCCTGAACAGTGATGGTAAAACATTATTTTCATAATCTCTTATAAATTAGGTGCTTTAAATTCTGTGCAATAAATTAAAAATTAAACACTGTATCTAGAAACATTTCATAGTGCAGTTGCAGAAGTTCCAACACGGGTCACAAGTCCAGGTCACTAAAGGAAAGCTGGGAGCTGAGTAGCACTAGTTTAAGGTAAACAAAAATCATACATCCAATATATGTAAACATTCTATATTTGATGAAAAAACAGAAGTCTAAATGGCAGATCCCACCCGTATAAGAAGTGAAACCAAGGGAAAGCAGAGAGAGCAGCTGCCTCAGTCGTGTTTCCCCTGGTTTAGGATGATCTGCCTGATCAATGCTGCTGTTTCTCTCCAGTAAGACCTCTCTTTCTTTTTGGTACAGAAGGGAGTACTGGTTTTAGATTTGCAATTCACTATGTTTTGCTATAGCAGACCATCAATCATAGTAATTTCCCTTTGCTACAATTTTGCTTTGAGCAACCAAAATTTTAGGGAATGTTCTATGGGTATGTAGGCTTTTTATACTCCACTCTTCCCATACAAGTTGACTGATAGTACAGGACTGAGCAAGAGTAAACCTGCACACCACACCAAAACCTCCTTATGGATTGAGTAATAGCAACAAACCTGGGACAGAGTAATAGCAACGTGATCCTGGTCTGGTTTCAGAAACAGACAATGTGACGAAATTTTGGATTTCCTCATAAAACTGAAAGGAAAAGTGAGATACAGACACCATACAAAACCACTAAATCCAAGAAACACCAGAAATTACTTGCCTCTCAACTGAATAGATGTATTTCCCAGTACTATCCTCAAATATAAAATTAGTAAGATTTAAGACTTCCTGTTCTGATCACATGCCATTGCTTCTGTGTGGATCCTGCCTAACACCCAAAAATGCCAAGTCAGTGATTTGGTTATTTCCATTATTAGCTAAAGTTTTCAGAAAGCTCTTGCTTTGAAGGCAGCATGACAACGCCTTGCCCTCAAAGTATCTGTCTGACTTGAGGTGAGCTCACAGAGACATCAACAGGGTGCAAAGAGGTCATAACACCAAATTAGTGTTGTCACTTCTTATGTAGCAGTCAGAAAACACAGAAAATGGGAGGATGAAATAAGATCAATCTGTTGGCTCTTATATTTCTTATTCATTGGCTTCCTTAATAAGACAAATCAGACATTTATCCGTCTGAATTAATGGTCTTTAAGCCCATTATGAAATCTTTTATTTTATATTAGGGTTGGGTAAAAATGTGAAATAAGAGGATTTTTATTGCTTTTCATTCTGTAAACCAAATCAGCTACAAAATACTCATTTCAGAGGCTGCATAACAGTAATTAATAAATATCTTTAGTGCTTTGACAGCTTTTTAAGCAATTGAACTGGAATTATGCTAGGTAAGGTTTTGCTGTGTAAAAATTTGCAAAGAAGCAAGAATTTGCAAAGAAGCTGTCTAAGAAAAGGGTTTTAGTGACCCAGACGCATTCTGGATTTTAAACATTTCTGCAGTATTTAGCATTTCTGGTGCAGTTTTATGATGCCATATAAATATTGAAGACAGTTCTTTCTAGACAAGCTTTAAATATTAATCACTTTATTAATTTTTTTTCTCATCTTCAGAGTACTTCTTAGGCTTAGTGACTTAATGTTTATTTTGATCTTTCAGTGTTTGAAAAAGACTTATATATCAGATGTATCAGTCACCCTATCTTCATCAGGATTGTAGATAAATTAATCCTGAGTGGTCATGCTTCCAATATCGAGACAAGGAAGAATCTTTTTTTTTTCTTCTTCATGCTGAATGCCAGGTGACGGAGTAATGCGTATGTCTGCAGACCTAAGCAATCTCTTGAAATGGAAAATTTTGTGCCAGCATAAAATATGTGTAATTAAATATTACTTTTATTATAAAACTATGTTTTTCTTTTCCTGCAGCAATTTTGAGTTGCAAGGCATCATTTTTTTCTGCCCCAAGCATTTTAAAGTCAACAAAGTTAAAGTAAAAATCGAGTATTTCATCTGCCTGAAACATCAAACCCCATTTATTTCCCTCCCAAGAGCAGAATTAAGAAACAAAGGTTAAATAAAAATGTTATTCCTCTGCCCTCAAGCTAGTTTATATCTCATTTAGGATACTCTTTCCATGGATATGTGAATGTTTTCATGTATATGACAATGTGTGACAATCCCCTGCACGTGTACAGCTCTAAATAAACACTCTATGCAGTCTCCTCCCCTAGAATCGCATAGCTGCAAAATATTACTCAGGCTAAATGTAGGTAGTTTCATCTAAGAAATAAAATTTTATCAGGTGTTAAGACATGCCTAGTGTACCAGAATTCTTCTGATCATTGGGATTTCAAGGTATCAAGGAATCACCATGAAAAAGGGAAATGTGGGGTCTGAAGGAAGAATAGCTTGAAGGTGGGCTATCAGAGTGGAGCATGGTTAACCACACCTGTACACCCTTCACAGATTCCTCACCTATAGACATCTAACAGGCCAAACAGTCAATTTAATCAGTCATTCAGCTGAAATCCTTTTACAATCTGCTGTGCATTTTTGCAAATCTCTTATCCTGCAGAGATCTACAGCAATCAGTACTGATTCCCACAAGGCTACAATCTTTCACTAGTTAAATTTATTTTAAACCTGGGATTAGAGCAAACTTGTAAATATAATATTCAGCTTACCACAGTTTTCAATATTTTTGGTAGGTTTTGACTGGCTATGTTTTGGTGTGCATTTGGAATTTTTGCAGGTCTGAAGATATTCAGAAATTGCTAATATTTTCCTTAGTCCTTCATATATGTTCATATATTCAAGTGAAGGGATAGAAAAATTTAAAAAATGAAAATAAGTTAATTTTTTTTGTCTCAGAGTTATTCAGAACACTATGATCATGTGTATGAGTACAGGTTAGAGCTTCTCTGGGAAAAATTATAGCCCATGATGGGAAAATATTTTCTGTTTCAGGCAGAATTCTTCATGCTAGTCTAGCTAGATTCAATGTCTACTTCTGTGTGCTAAATTAATATTCAGACCATTCCTAAGGTGATGAAGGACTGAAGACTAATGTGTTAAGGAATACAAATATATATAATTGGCAAAAATATTTGTATAATGCTATGTCTAATACTTCATATTTATGGATGTCCAGGGTATATTTGACCAATCCCTTAGCCTAAAGTCTATCAGCTAAGAAAAAAATAAGCCATTCACAGAACAAGAAAATTAGGAATCATGATGATTCCTAATTGATGGTGACAGTTTTAAAGTCCTGCTTTAAATGGACTGGTGCATTTAAAGCATGTGACAGTTGGTGACAGTTTTAAAGTCCTGCTAAGGATATAGCTCTTCCTTAGATGCCACACTTCATAAAAGTATAGCACATCATCTTCTCCTTAACATTTTTTCCTGCCCTCTAAAACTGCCTTTTCTAAAGAAAACTGTGATATAGCACAAGTTGAAAGTTCATCCTTAGGTTATTCTTCTGAAGTCTATTCTGCAAACTTTCTTAAAAAATGCTTAGAATAAGGGCATATGAAGTGTCAGTCCTTTTGAAGGCATAATCCAATTAATTAACTAGAGCATGAGAACTCTCCTTTTTTATACACAGTGTACAAGTCAAGTTGCAACATCTAACAAAGTTGTTCATCTGTGCTACTTCAGAAAGTCTTACGACAAAGATTATTGTAGGCTGCAGAGCTGGAACAGAAATTGAAATAGTACATTTACTTTCTTTCATTTAGACATCTGAAAATTAAATTTGGATTAAGTTATGTTTACTTTAATTGATAGCAATTGATATATCATAGTCAGTGGTGATAGTGAGCTGACTAATAATTAGCCAAGAGAAATAAAAATATAAAGACATAGGGACTTCTCCTTTTGTTGTTTGGATTTTTTTGGCATTTGTTGTTTTGGGAGGTTTGTTTTAGGATTTGGTTTGGTTTTTTGTTTGTGCACTCCATTTCAGACTGTAACTCACTTTGGACGACTGCCAACATTGCAAACTTGAGAGGAGGAGGGGGTTTATTTCATTTGTCCTTAAAAAAAAAAATTAAACTGGACGTCCCTCACTGCAAACTTTTGACATACTATTAGCAAAATAAAATTTCTTACTCAGAAAGCAAATTCCTCTTGCAACACAGGTGTCAAAGGTGAAGGTAATGAAAAAACTGGAGTGGTGATGTGATTAAAACTTTGCATGTATTTATAATAAAGACAAAGTAATTATTTTACATTAATAACAAAATAAGAAACACATTTCTTTAATATGATATCTTTGATTTACTTGTGAGATTTTGTCCATTAGATCCTTTTAAGAGACATTTTAAAGATTTTTTTTTTTCAGATGTCATTTGATTTCTTTTTAAAACGGTCTTAGCATTTCTTTCTTGATGGCTCTGCATATTTTTCTTTCTCAGGTGCATAGCAAAGACAGAGAAGGAAAGATGAATGATGCTGAGGAACATCAGCTCTTTTACTGTTGACATTGGTTCCGTTTGCAGCCCTGCAGTCATCAGTTATGTTCTATAACTGTCATGGAAAAGTAATATCACACAAACATATAAATACCTTGGTTTGATAGTGGTGCTGTTAAAATAATGAGAGACGCTTTGTTTCAGGTATCTATTGGACTTTGGCAAAGTTTCACCTGTGTATTTGCATTACTATTTTGAAGAATATGCTACTAAAGTTAAAAGTCATCCATTGCAATTTTAACCTTTATCAGAGAAGTTAAGGAAGAAAATTTTTCTCTAGTTATGATATTGACTTTTCTATGATTTTATATAGTACTGCTTTTGAACACTTCAGTATTGGTAACCTCATTTCCTAGGAGTGTCGGGGAAGTCATAAATTAGTCATAGAAATAACATAAACATCCTTCTAAAAATTCAGGATATTATTTCATTTAGTAATGTGTATTGTCTGCTTTTGATCCAGTGGAAAAGAAATATGAGAGTGATTCTGTTATAGTCTGTTGCTAGAGTTCTCCTAGGATACAGAGGGACTGCGTGCCACAGAGTTCACAATTCTTCATGTTTTATTTTTATTTTTGCTCTTGACTGTACCCTGACAGCTAGATGACTTTTATAAGAGGATGTTAGCCTTTTTAATACTCTATATTCATATTTCAATAATATGAGGAGATACAGGTGGTGTTTGGGACTAAACCTAGTTGAGAAGTATTTGCACTTCTATTTCTGTTTTCCAGATACTTACAGTAACTTTGTTATCCATGACCTAACCTTCATTATTAGGTGTCTGATGTCTTATAATCTTCTTACACTCACCATGCATGTTTTGTTATAAGTGATAAAGCACTTCTATCAAAGCAATACATATATGAATATTAAATAGAACATCTCTTGAGGTTTTGTTTCTTATCTCAGAATGAATTAATGATTTTTATGACCATTTTCTTTAAAGAAACAGGTTTGCATTAGCATTTTAATACTATCTGCCAACAGACATTTAGAAGACTGAGACAGAAATGTGGACAACAGAGAAATTAACTTAAATATCAAGGAGTAAAATTTAAAATGTACATTTATTACAGCATGGCATGTTTTGCTCATAGAGACTCAATGCCATTTCAAAGTGAAAGAAAAGGCAAATCTTGTTTTCTGATGCGGTTGAAAGGAAAATCCAGAACACAGACCAAAATCTAAATTAAAGTCTGGTATTCGCTTTAGTTCAAGTCATGGTTTCCTAGGCACCATGATGTTTCTCCATCCCTAACTGCCCTCTGTGCAAAGGCAAGGATAAATCTGCTTAGGGTCATTTTCTACCATTCTGTACAGAGATGAGCTGTTTTCTACATGAGAGTGAAAAACTATTGGCTTCGATTTTGAACATGGCTGTGGGAAAACTTCTAGGCCTTGATGGAAATTGTTTAGTAGAAGAACAAGGTATTGCATTTGTGCAACCTACCATAGGAAAATATTTTCCATTTATTTTCATGTTTTCAAACGGCAAAAATACAAACCAGTGTATGTGACAGCTCCCAAGAAATGCGATAAAAGTCAAAGTAAAACCAGGCACCAAATAATTTGGTAAATTTTGTTTTAGGAGAAGGTGTGTAATTGGTAAAAAAATTATAAAATATTAACTTCGGAATTGCACACCGTTGGTCTTTTTCCAGGTAAAAGTGGTGCAATACAAAATTACTCGCCCTGGAAGTGGTCCTAAAAATTAGATTAAGATAGAAGAGTTAATGCATTCTTACTGTGCCAGATTAAACTGAATTGATACTGTTTTGGGAGAAGCAAATGCATGCAATAGAATAATTCATGTGATATTATTTGTTACTAAATCATACTATTATATATATGCATATATATACATATATGTATACACACACAAGAAGAAAATTGTTATTACAGTTTAAATAAAATCTATGTTAAATCAAATAAAGCTGGGATGTCCACTTAGCAATTTAGACATAATCCGGACAGAATCTGGACTGTTGTTTGTAAAGAGAAAACAGCTGAAGATTCTTTTGGGACTGGGGGAGAGTTACTATTTTCAGACAAACTGGACATTTATTATTTTTAAGTAATCCTACCAGTGATATTTATCTATATCTACTAGTAATTTTTTTCAGAATAAAAATATTTTGGAAAAAAATAGGATACAAAGTGTTATATTATTTACTCCATTGTGTCCATTTTGAATTCTTTTTCTACATATTTTGTATAGGCTTTGCTTTCTTTATCTGTCATCTCACATAGGAAATGTCAGCAATTTTTCTGTACATGTAAAATCTCCCTCATTGGGTATATCTGAGAGCAAACAAAATATTTTTCTGTCAGAATAAAATAGGTCTATCAATATTGCAGAAATCAAAAGTAATTCTATAAACTATTGAACTTAATGTTTATCCGAATATACTAAACCAGACTCAGAATGCAAACTAATTTCAGCAGATCAGTATATTAAACTTGAAAATATATTTTGTACATAAGTAACAGCAAATTCTTAGTGACTAAACAGAAGGAAAAAGATGCCAAGATTACTAGGTCAAAACCAGCTTTTCACTAAAACACAAGTCACTGACCTACTCATATGGTGAAAAAAAAAAAAAAGATGGCACTCGTTACTGCTTGATTTATGATTGGGTAGTATTTGTCTGTCAGTAAGACTTACTCAGATGTTGAGAGAATACTTAAATTTATTTCAATGAATTTTGGATTGGGCCCTAAAGCACATAAATTTACTCTCAAATACACTGCTCCATAACCACTGCTTCTCACCTCGTATTTCATGACTTCAGAGTTTGTAATTACAGCAGCTAATACAGTAAAATATGCCTAAGATCTAACAAAAGTGATGCAGGTTTTTTCAAGAGTTTTTGTATTAATTGGTTACACCCTTTCTGTCATTTGCTATGACTAATTACAGGGATGGTAGAGGAAGAAGAGTAAAGGTTAATGATGTCTCAGATCTGGTATTTTTTGTTTCTCAGGAGAACGTAGCTTCTGAAGAAGCCAGATCCTCTTTTAATGACTACTGGATCATTACTGAGTTAATTAATTTTGGAAGAAAACAAAAGTCTCTGAACAAGTATCAGAAAGAAGAAAACATACAATTTCTCACAATAGATCTTTCAAGTTTCTATTTCACAACTTGTAAATCTTTGTAAATTACATTCATTTCCAGTAAATTAATTTAGACTGGTGCATAATTTACAATTTCCATGTCTCATTATTTAAGCCATGGCAGCCATCATTTTTACACATTTTGTCCATAGGTAAGTAATCAGGGGTTTCTGGGAGAATCAGGGCAGCTCCGTCTGCTTTTAGGCTCATATTTAGCCATTTATCAGTGCCTCTGACAGGGAAAGAAAAAGTAAAAGCACCAGAACACTGTTACTGGACATGGCTGCTTCTTCCATCCATGTAAGCTCCTGAAAGAGGTAACTTCATCATTCTGGACTATAATGGAGACCCATCAGGATTAGGCAAATGAGTAAAATAAGACTCATTTAAACAATACTGAGCAAAGAAATCTTTTCAAGTATGTGTATTTTGCTATAAAATGATGCAGTAGCTGAAACAAAGCCATCCGGTTTCAGAACATCCCAGAGTCACTTACATTCCTTTGTACTTTGGAGGGCCAGATTCACAGAGTAGTTATGGAATAAAGTGCTTAAAATCAGTAAATATGTTCCAAGGGGTTATTTATAATGCCAATTTGTTAGACTGTAACATTTGTTAGACTGGCAACCTTGATATTTATGTGACACACGTTTCCAGAAAAGGCACCACATAAGAATTCCATACCAGAAATATATTTATTCCTTAGCTTTGAGTTATTTCCTTTATCTCATTAATGTGCATATATACGTGACCAGGTATACTGGTATTACTTTTTAAATATGCAGCGAAGTACTGCAAGGAAGGAAGAACCCCACCACCTCATCCATGAAAATCAATAGGAAATACCATGTAGTATTCCTATCCCCATCAAACAAAAACGTATCTTCATATGAGCAGAATGAGGTTAAAGTGTAGGTTTCCAATTTTTGATAGAAAATAGGCCTGTTTTTAGCACAAAATCACATGCTTATAAATGCACAAAAGAACTCCACATGCTTATAAATGCTGTATTTTACTGTGTAAAGTATATTACTATTTTGGACTAGATCTGCGGCTTTGCTGAGGGTGGATTTGAGCAGCAATACATGAGTACAGCATGTGAAAAGTAGTTCTTGTTTCAATTTTGAAAACTGAAATTATTACAATTCCTCATTAGCTCATTAGAAATTTATAACTGTTCAGCTGGACCACTCTACTATCAAAATACTGGCTTGCTCATCCATACAGTAATTCCATGGGGTCTAGTTACACAAGTGATGAATTTTCTGTACTGTACCAGAGGTACGTGGCTGTACTTTTATAAGGTTCTGACCTACTTCTCCACCATGTCCCAAGGGTTTATTTAGTATTGAAAATGACAGGAATGAATCAAGAAGTCAGAAATTATGCTGATAGATATTTCTTCCATATCAAAACTCTGTAGGTCATCCCTTTGTTAGTCATGTTTATTGTCTTCAGGTATAGCTGTAACCACAGATGCTGTCAATTTATCTGTCTGGGCTGAAACGACTGGACTGAGGTTTTCTACCTGCAGGTGGAGAAAATGTTGCAAACATTTATCCTGCATCTGGTCAATATTTCTGCAGTCCTTAACTGGACTTGATGTACTCAGCCTGAGACTACAGCTACAAGGAAACCACAGAAAAACGTCACTAATTCAAGGTAAGTCAAATTACTCTTTCACAGTGTCAAGGTCAGTGAATAATTAAAACAGTTTTTACTTCCTTGTGATCTCACAGGGGTGCATTTTGCAGTTACTTGAAATGCTAACCCAGATTTCTGAATAGCAGCATCCTCTTTAATAAGCATGCATGGACAACCTACATGATAACATATCAGTCTGACAAGATGCTTACCTCAAGGACCTTTAAAACACCATGTACTGAAGGGGACTTTTTAACAGCTCCTTTGAAAATTAGTAATGATCTGTCAAAATGTAGCCAGCAAACAGCAAATCATCAAAACATTAGGGTCTCAGCTTAGTCTCCTTTTTGTCTGGAGGTTAGAACAGACCCACCCAGCCCAATACTTCCCACTTAGATCTGTAGAGCTAATGGGTCCCCTGTAGATGCTCTGTACACTGGTGTCGCTGTTGAGCGCTAGCCGAGTGCAAGAACCAGACTGGATCGGGTGAGGCGGAATTCTGATTTTATTATTTAATTCTAAAACTTATATAGACTTTTAAAAGTTTCTCCGGATTGGGTCAATTCAAAACCTCCCCCTAGGCCCACAGGCCAGGTAGAACTGCCCATCTTTCCAGAGACAGTTTCAATAACATCCAAACCTTATCTTTATTTATAGAACACAGGGAGAAGAAGAGAAAATTCCCATGGGAAAGAATCTGTGCTACCACACACTGGAGTTCTTTTTCATTCAGATTTTTTAATTACAGCTGATAATTAATCCATCATCTTGTAAAATCAGGAGTGTTAGCCAGGTTGATAGATTTTAGGACTTACATGTGAAAAAAACTTCCTAGTCTGGCTTACAAGATAACATATACATTTCTTTGTTCATAGAATCATCACGGTTGGAAGAGACCTTTAAGATCATCCAGTCCAACCATCAACACCACCACTGTAACCCCAAAACGACTACACCATCCCCCAGTGCCAGATCTAGATGCTTCCTAAATATCACCAGGGAGGGTGACTCCACCATCTCCCTGGGCAATCTATTCCAATGCCTGACCACACTAACAGTGAAATTTTTTTTCTAATATCTAATCTGGAATCTCCCCTGTCTTAGTTTAAGGCCATTTCCTCTGGTCCTTTCACTGCAGGCACGGTAGAAGAGACTGACCCCCACCTCACCACAATCTCACAACAAACCCAGCTCCCTCAGCTGTTCCTCATAAGATGTTTTCTAGTCCTTTCATGAGCCTTCTTGCCCTAAACTGGATACGCTGCAGAATCTCCATGCCCTTTTTAAAGTGTGGGGCCCAGAACTGAATGCAGTACTCGAGGCCTCACCAGTGCTGAGCACAGGGGGCCCTGGTCCTACTGGCCACACTATTGCTGATACAGGCCAGGATGCTGTCAGCCTTCTTGGCCACCTGGGCACACACTGGCTCATGATCAGCTCCTGTCGACCAACACCCCGGTCTTTTTCCGCTGAGCA
>VZTH01018995.1:114009-161449 GCA_013397815.1 Aleadryas rufinucha
GGTCTCTGATCGCCTCCTTCCAACCAACCCCCCGTTCTTTTCCCGCGGATCATCTTCCCAGCCACTCTGCCCCAAGCCTGCAGCACTGCAGGAGGTTGTGGCCAAAGTGTACAGCCCAGAACTTGTTCTTGTTGAACCTCATACCATTGGTCTCAACCCTTCAATCCAGTCTGTCCAGGTCCCTCTGCAGAGCCTTTCTACCCTCCAGCAGATCAAACCTCCGACCCAGCTTGGTGTCATCTACAAACTTGCTAATCATAGACCAAATCCCCTCATCCAGATCATCAACAAAGATATTCAACAGGACTGGGCCCAACGCTGATCACTGGAGGATACCACTAGTGACTGGCTGCCAACTGGATGCAGCTCCATTCACCACCACTCCCTGGGCCTGGCCATCCAGCCAGTTCTAACCCAGCAAAGAGTGCACCTGTCCAAGCCATGGGCTGACAGCTTTTCCAGGAGAAGGACATAGGAGATGGTATCAAAGGCTTTGCTGAAGCCCAGGTAGACAACATCCACAGCCTTCCCCTCATCCACCAGGAGGATCATCTGGTCACAAAAAGGAGATCAGCCTGGTCAGGCAGGACCTGCCCTTCCTAAACCTGTGCTAGCTGGATCTGATCCCTTGGTGGTCCTGTTTGTGCTGTGTGATTGCACTCAAGATGATCTGTTCTATAACCCTGTCAGCTACCAAGGTCAGGCTGACAGGCCTGTAGCTCCCCAGATCTTCCTTCTGGCCCTTCTTCTGGATGAGCATCACACTGGCCAGCCTCCAGTTGGCCCTCTTATCCGTGACCTCCATGGTTAGCCAGGCAGGGTGATAAGTGATGGAGAGCAGCTCAGCAAACTCTTCCAACAGTTCCTGCATCAGTCTAGAATGGATCCCATCTGGTCCCATAGACCTGTGAGCATCTAAGTGCCTCAGCAGGTGTCGTGGTTTGACACTGGNACAACCTGTGAGTTTGTTTTGATTTTCTTCTGAAATATGTCATCACAGAGGCATTACCAGCCTCTCTCATTGGCCCAGTTCTGGCCAGCAGCATGTCCATCTTCAGAGCCATCAGCCATTGGCTCTGCTGGACATGGTGGGAAGCTTCCAGCAGCTTCCTCACAGGAGCCATCTTTGTGGCCCCCCTGCTACCAAAAACCAGGCCGTGCCAAACCAATACATTAGATCACTAACTGCTTCCTCCATTAGAGGGAGTCCGTTCTGCTCCCTGTCCCTGTCCACCAGCTCAGGAGAGCAGTTGTTCTCAGCATCACTCTTCTTACTGTTGGAGACTGAGGCAAAGAATGTGTAAAGTCCCTCAGCCTTTTCCTCTTCTTTGATGACTATATTCCCCCTCATGTGCAATAAGGAATGGACGTTTTCCTTGCCCCTTCTGTTGCTATTATTGTATTTATAAAAACACTCTTTATTATTCTTTAGAGAAGTGGCCAGATTAATTTCCAGCTGAGCTTTTGCCTCTCTAACTTTGTTTCAGCATGAGGTAATGACATCCTTAAACACTTCCTGACTTGCCTGCCCCTTTTTTCCAAAGGTGATACACCCTCTTTTTTTCCCTGATTTCCCACAAAAGCTCCCTGCTCAGCCAGGCCCGTCATTTTCCCTGCCAGCTCATCTTTTGGCACAGAGGTGTGGCCTGTTCCTGCACCCTCAAGATTACTTCCTTAAAGTATGTCCAGCCTTCCTGGCCTCCTTTGTTTTTAAGGGCTGCTTTCCAAGGAATTTTCTGAATCAGTGTCCCAGACAGACCAAAGTCTGCCCTCTGGAAATCCAAGGTAGAGGTTTTATTAATGCTCCTCCTAACTTCACCAAATATTGCAAATTCTATCATATCGTGGTCACTGTGCCGAAGAAGACCTCTGACCACATTTCCCACCAGCCCTTCTCTGTTTGTAAACAGCAGATCTAGGGGGGCCTCATCCCTGAAAGGCTCACTTATATGTTTACATCTTTGAATATTGTTGATTCCAAACTATCTGATCTTTTGTTGTTTTTACCTTAAAAATAAGGGGGTTTTTTCCACATAGTTTCATATATTCAAGCATAATGGTATGCTCATCAGACTGAAGAAAACTTAACTTCTTTAATGCCAGCCATTCACATGGTTGGCACATAACTTTTGCTGTCTTAATTAAAGTATCCTTATCTCTGCCCAAGAGTATTCTTGCCTTCCTTCTATTTTCTCTGGGTCCCACAGGAAAAGGGAGTCAGTGAGAAACTGGGTGAGTGCTGTCTGGGATCAACCCACTACACGTACATAATCCCAAATTTGTGAAAAATGATAAGCAAAAGGTTGGGCATTGCTGTGCATGATATGACATATTTCTATTTTTTTTTTTTAATTAAATAAATTCTGCAACTGCTGAGTACAATCAGATGGAAAATTGCTAGTGTTCATTTGTGAATGAATCAGAAAACATTGGTCCTCTTTCCAAATCTGCATCTTAATACACAGCTTTAGAAAAAAATAAAATAAAATAATAAAATTTTCCTGTGGAAAAAAAATCTAGTCACATTAAAACAATAAGAACATATTCATTTCACTGAAAATCATCCTCAGGAACTGAGTGAAGGCAGTTGAAATGTTTTAAAAAAGTCAGCTGCTCAAATGACTTAATCCTACCTGAGATGAGTGTTTAAGTTTATACATCAATGTAGTCCCTTTGAATCCAATATTTGCTAGATTTGAGCATATACTGTGTTATTCATGATATGTATAATAACTCTTGACCTCACTTGCTACTCACTCCATTACTAGTTTTCCTAAAAAATCACACGTGCACTTTCCAATTACACACCTATTTCTGAAAATACACTGTATTTTACAGAGCAGAATTAAGATAATGATGAGCAAAATTAATGGAGTATGAAAATCAAGGTCTGTTTAGCTACAGAAGTGAAACAAGAAATTGCTTGGTTTTCTCTGTTCTTACAAACCATACACTTTCTCGTGTTCATTCTGGGAAAAATTAAACAAAACTACTTGTACTTTTTAGTAATATATTTTCATATTTCAGGGAATCTTATTGGTATTCCAGAGTTAATATTTTCTTTGCCAAAGAAAATACACTCCAGGCTTATATCATACCATAAAAAGAGTATGTCACTAAGAAAGAACACTATCACATATTTAAAAGAAATAAGTCCTTAAGGAAAGGCTGCTCTGTTCATAAGGAATAATTCACACTTTCTCATGTGAGGATCACTTAGTATTGCAGGCTGGAAGTCTCCACTATGTTCTTCATCAGAAGCCAGGGCACGATCAATAACCTGTTATTGAAACGTACAGCATTGCTGCGGTCTATTCCAATTTGCATGTCACAGCATTCTCTTGACAACTTAAGGCTCTTTTCATCACATTGTCATTGTAATTATAGTGTATTTTTTCTAACATCATCAAATGACATTTTCAAGTTCATACACACCATATAGACCCTTATAGTTTGACTGTATAATCAATTTATTTGTCTCATTCCTTATTACAAAAGTTTCATAGTCTCAGTCTCATGCATTCGTATTTTGGATACTTGGAGAAGCTGAGAAAGCATAGAGTGATTAGCTTGCCTGTAAATACTGAGTCAAAAGGTGCTAAGATAGATTAAAATATTAGGGTTTGGTTCTACAAATGTTTGTAGAATGTTCTAGAAAAGTAACTAAATAATATGGTACTTGTTCAAGAACTATTGAATAAATTTTTCAGAGCAGAAAATGTTTCGAAGATTCAAGAAAAATAAAATCTTCCATGTTCCAAAGTTGATTTTCATAATGAAGCACAATGACATGATTCTTCCTGCTCCTGAAATCCCATCAAATTTGTCAATAATTAGTCAATAGCCAATAACCAAATTGAATACAACTGCCTTTTCATCTTCTTTGCACTGGAAAGCTCAGTTTCAGACTTCAGTGTACTTAAACAGAAAATTAGATTTTTGACAATGTTCTAGTCTTTTATAAACAAATGTGAATTTCCTCTTGAGAACAAGAAAGTGATGGGTTTATTTGTATAAATTCTTGTCTTACCATAAGAAATTGGTACACTGAAAAGAGCTTCTCCTAAATATTTCTCTTCTAAATGTTCCATATAAGTAATTAAGACATCATGGAACTTATCATGGTGGATGACACATAAGTCAAAGAACAGGTTTCTTCAGTCCCACATTACTAAGATGAATATGGACTAGCTATGGGGACTATAAGGTTTTTCAACATACAGAAACAGCTAGTAGATGATCCTTAATTTCTTATGATCTTGAACCCTATAATGAATAACACTGCACAAAGGTCTGATATTTTCAGGCTACTGGGGAGTCAGTTTGGGCAGGAGTGTGTGCCATTTTACAATCAATCTATGTATACCCTAGTTCTTTGCCCAGCAGTAACAAACCCTTACTGTTTATTGCACACATATAAAGTCTGATGATAAGCAGTAAGTGCACACAGGCTTTCTTTTCTGTCAGGTTGTGCTGACATATTTCCATTGCCATTTCAGACATTTCTGCACTCCAGATTTTCAGTTTAGTTCTATCCTTTCACTATGTTGTGGTTTAACCTCAGCCAGCAGCTATGCCCCACACAGCCACTCGCTTTCTCCCCCAGGTGGGACAGGGGGAGAGAATCAGAAGAGTAGAAGTAGAGAAAGTGCATGGGTCAAGAAAAAGACAGCTTAACAGGTGGAGAAAAAGCCATCCACGCAAGCAAAGCAAAACAAGGAATTCATCCACCACTTTCCATGGGCAGGCAGGTGTTCAGCCATCCCCAGGATAGCAGGGCCCCATCACACATAATGGTGACTTAGGAAGACAAACAGCATCAACACTGTTCCCTTCCTTCTTCTTCCCTCAGTTTTATATGCTGAGCATGATGCCATATGGCCTGAGTATGGGGTCGTACACTTGGGTCTCAACAACCCCATGCAGGTCTACAGGCCTGAGGCAGAGTGGCTGGAAAGCTGCTCAGCAGAAAAGCACCTGGGGGTGCTGGTTGACAGCAGCTGAACATGAGCCAGTATGTGTGCCCAGGTGGCCAAGAAGGCCAATGGCATTCTGGCCGTTGTCAGAAATAGTGTGGCCAGCAGAACAGGGGAAGTGATTGTGCCTCTCTACTCGGCACTAGTGAGGCTGCATCTCAAATCCTTTTTTCAGTTTTGGGCCCCTAACTACAAGGAAGACACAGTGGCACTGGAATATCAGCTTTTGCCTTCCAAATAAGGGCAACAAAGTTGGACTTGATGATCTTAAAGGTCTTTTTCAACTTTAATGGTATTCCCTTTGGTCAGCTGGGGTCAGCTGTCCTAGCTGTGTACTCTCCCTGCTTCTTGTGCACTCCCAGCCACCTTGGTGGTGGGGTGGGGTGAGAAGCAGAAAAGGCCTTGACTGTGTGTGAGCACTGCTCAGAAACAATGAAAACTCTCTGTATTATCAACGTCGTTTCCAGCACAAATTCAATAAACAGCCCCAGGACCACCTAGTATGAAGCAGATTAATTCTTGACAAACCCTATACACACTCATAACACTGTTTCCTGTGATTTTCCAGGTTTGCTGTGAGGGCTTTTATTGCGATAAATAAAGGAGCTGGAAAGAGTATGAAGCAAATGAAACAAAACAGTTTTTCTGTTAATCTTTGTTCTACAGCATGTCAATTATTCCACAGAACAGTAGACTTATTGTATTTGAATTTTTAGTTGAATAAAATATCTAAGTCTTGAATCCATCTAAATCATATTGTCACATATGATTTAGGTTATATTTACAAAGATAACTAGATTCCCAACAGTGAACAGCACAAGCTACAAAAAGTCAACAGCTGAGATCCAAGAAGTGACAAGTGGAATAAGTGTGGTAGAAAGATGAGAAAACAATTATAGCATAAAAAGTATAGTAAAGCGACATCTACTTCGGATATTTAATTGGATATAATGATTCTCTGGTTATATAGCACAAAGGTTATATAGCACATCAAAGGCTGTATAGCACACCCAAAGGTTATGCAGCACATAATTTGTGCTTGCTAAATTGCTTGAATTGAATTGCTAAAAGTAAGCAAAGTGAAAAAGAAGAAAATAAAAGCAAAGCAGGCATATTCAGTGAAAATCCTAACTGTAACTCAATAGGAAGTAATTATTGATGAAATTATAATGCCAAGTATATTTTACATCTCAAAAAAATACCTGGAAAGCTTGTCTTTGCTTCTATTAGTGGAAGTAAATTCTTTCTGTCTGCTTACACTTAACTCTCTCCAGAGAGTTATAAAGTTTTGACAGCAACTGTCTGAATAGTGGAATGGCAAAACAAAATGCAGTTGTCATTTCAGACACCAACAATAGGAAGCTCAAGTTCTTTTACATGAACCATTGTTCTTGCAGTCAAACTCTGCTGTCAGATATAAAAATGGCATTTTATGTGATGGCAGCATTAAGCCCAAAAAAGAAAGTGAAAGAAAAGTTTACCATGAAATAAAATATATGAAAGGTCAGCACAATAAATATCATTACAGGATGTAATAGAAGAATTATAATCATCCTGCTACTCACATTTCCAACAGAAGTGCATCATATTTTAGTACAAGAGAATGAATGTACTTGAATTTATGTACTTTAAGTATTATGTTAGGAAAAAAGGCAGTAAAAAAAACTTGATGCAAATACTGCCCATACTGTTAGATAAGCTAGTATTTCCTCTCACAAAGTTTATGCAATTTTAAAAATATATTTTGTATATTTAATAATATCTTGTATTAGATTATTAGCAGAACAGAACTGCCCTTTATATGAACATGACAAGAATTTCTTCTAGTCAGAAAAAGGAAATCAGCAAAAAGACACTGCGATTATTACAATAATTTTCCATTACTTGGTATACTTTATTCAGTTCTTGTCATCCTTCTTAACTATATATAGTGGAAAATAGCAGATTTCAAGGCTGATGATAAGAAAGATTAAAAGCATGGAAAGATTTATCGATGAAAAAACTCTGGAAAAAAAAATTAATTTAAAAATTACAGACTGAAATAAAAACACTTTAAAAAATGTTGAATATTGCAATTTAAAGGACAACACATTCTCTTTATACATTCTAAAAACAAAATCCAAAAGGTATTTCATGAACTTAATAGCTGAATTTTAGACCTGTTTCAAGATATATCTGAGATAAAGAACTTATGATGTCTTCAAAAAAAAGCACAATTTAAATATGTAAAAATTATTTTTGTAATAGTACAGATAGAAGTGACTAAATCCAACATTAATGATAGTATATATTATGACTGTATATTATGTAGTGTATTGTGTTATAAAAAAATTCTGACCAAAATAGAGTAGAGGGGAAATTGTATTCCTTGTCTGATAATACGTTTCATGTTTTTAAATACTGCTGTGCTCTAACCAGGCACAAGTAAATACTTTCTTTTCAAGACCAGTTGCAATGTTTCTTTTTTTGTTATGATTAAGAGGGAAGTGGCAGATGAATCAAAGACAACCACCAGTATGCTCAGTAGAAGGTAGACCGCAGAGTCAGAGAAACATTCCAGCAACTTTCAGCATGGTGATGGAGGCAGAAGGCACTGAGATGGGTTCTAGTCACTCTGCTCCTCCATTGTTTTGGCTTTGCGATAAAGGCCAGCCTAGGGAACACTTCAGAAACATTTCACTAGGCTTATGCAATCTTGAAAAAGTTCATATTTTCTCATTAAAAGAACCCATATGTTCATAAAAATAATTACAAAATCATTCTAACAACTTCCAGAGAAATCTTTCATGTTTTTAGAGTCTGTTCATGCATAAGACATATAGCTCAGATAACGAGATTACTTATTTAAATCTTCCACTCAAATATTTTTTGTCATAGAGAATCTGAGAAAAAACACTTGTTATAGCATAAAATTATCGACTTTTCTTTCTGTGATTGTATCACTTCTTTCTTCCAAATAAATCTTTTTCATTATGAGAATCAAGATACTGGGACATATGTAGCTTTATTTTGCCTTCCTATAGCAAATGTGTGTGCCATGCTACACCACTTGCATTCTAAGTTAGATACTACTCGCAGCTGAACAAGATACAAAGTTTGGGGTCTTTTTCATTTTGCAGATAAAAGAAAGTAGATAATCCTGTTGTGCAAGATTTTAACTATATTGAGTCAAATTTCAACAAGAGAAACAAAACATCTCAACTTTCAACAAGAGAAACAAAACATCTCAACACAATACCACGCTCCTAAGTTTTTAGTTTCAAATATCTGTCTTATGGGAGCAAGCAACTATAATTTCTGGGTTAATCCTCTTAAAGAAACAAAGACAGGCAAGATTTATCCACTTATTAAGAGAATTCATTTTGTTTCAAAATTTTTGACATGCCTCCAAAAATCAATCTCAATAAATGTCAAGGGACATGGAGATAGAGGTTATTTGTCTGTGATCAATTTTTATGTGACAAAGTAACGAAATGGTGAGAAATGAATTTCTTTAGTAACACAAATCATTCTGAGAAAGAGATAGATGTTCTAGATATTCTGGGTCTGTATGAAATTGCATTATTTGTTTAGTGAAAAACAGAGTGGTGACAATTATGACTTTTCTGTCATAGCCTTGGAATATATATGCTTGGTTTTTCCTTATTCTTTTTTACACACAGTCTTTTCCCAATGGCTTGTCCAATTTTTGAGTTGATTTGCAGTACTCAAATCATCAGTGTGTGTCTCAATTACTTCAATACGTAATAAGGAAAGGTTGAAGAGATTGTATTCTTTGTCCCTTGGTGGTGTTTTTCTTTCTGTATACTTCACCATGTTCTACACTTCACCAGTGTGAAGTGTAGAACAGATATAAACCATAGAGCATATAAACCATAGAGCATAAAGGCTAGTCACAATAAAATCCACTGATATTCAGAAAGTATGATGAGAAAGAGGAAAAGTAAGTAAAAATGAGTTGATGAATTAATTTGATAAATTTTGTGATCTTACTTTGGTTCTTGAAATCACAGAGTTATTAATGTGAAATATCTGCTAGACATCTCTTTTCATCTATTATTTCCCTGAAATGGAAACTTCAATATTTTTGTCCTTAAGTTGCAATATTTTTTATTATCTCTGATGAAGTTTATATTATTGCCGTTATTCATTATTTCTCTAATGCATTTGCCAGAATTTTGGATTCAAAAGAGGCTTCCCATTTTTTCGTACCTGGTTCTTTATTTTAATTTTAAATAATGGTCATTTTATTTTCATGTTGTTCTCTTATTTTCATATTATTAAAATTGTATAATCTAGAGAATAAGAAATGGTAAGCCTTATCCTACCAAGATGTCTAATATAAGTCAAATTAATTTTGTCCTAGAATGCAATGTGGTTTGAGTTTATTTGTTTGTTGCTTTTTTAAATGAACTAGCTTAGATTGTTTGTTTAAGTCAGGCTAGCTGGATCCCACCATTCTGAGGAGGGTAGAGGTAAATATTTTTAGCCAAGTTCTGTGAAACAAATAGGCAAACAAATTAAAATCAGGTACTAGAAGTGATTTTTTATTGATTACTCACTTCAAATCTTCCTCCTTAAAGAGAAACCTTGAGAAAAATTGCTATAAATTGTGGACCATAACTTCAGATTAAGTCCTAGGTTCTTTTCTTTCAGAAAAGTTAATAAAAGCATTTACTATAGAAGAATGCTATGGCTAAAAAGAGAAACAACTCGCTGCTTGCAAGAACATAGCTCTAACATGTTTAAATCTTTTTTTAAAATATTCTAGTCCCTCAGTAGTGCTCTATGTCATGCTGGATGTGGAAATTTCAATTATATCTTCATGTAACATTCAATACCAGCCTGTGAATTTCTGGCTTTTTTCCAGACTGCCATACACTCTTCTTGTCTCATAGTATAACTGGTGGCACTTGATATATTATTTTACTTCAGAAAGATTTAGAATTTGTCATTTTTCTCTGAAGGGATGGAAGATGTGCATCTTTACATACTATACCCTCTGTATTTATATTGCATATATTGTGTATACAATATATACAATTGTTATACATTGTACATACCAATGAACTGTATGCTTATTGACTCCATACTTGCATGAAATGTCTTGGGGCAATCTTGGTTTCATGAATATGTCATCCCTTAAATGCCTTCATGGGAGACTATATTAATTCTTTTGCACTTTTATGGCTACACTACTTAAGTAACATCAATTGATTTTCAGAGAATCTTTAAAGAGATTATTTTTTTCTCTCTTCCATTCTCCTATATTGTAATTTGGTTTAGCTTCAGGGATTGATACCAGTGGAAATTCTGTTTCCTTTTACAATGTAAAAATCTAGCTTTGAAGGCATTGTCTTTGAAAGGACACGTTTAAGATGGTTTGATCAGTGTTTCTTATTTTCTTAAGTCTATTGAAGTTGCTTAAATAATGCTAGAAAAATTTACATTTCTCAGGGAATATAAATAATTGAATATTCACATGCCTTTTAGCTTAGTAGAAAGTTATAGCATGGTTCATGTGGTTAATCTAACAGTAATTTCTAGTACAGATGTCATGAGTTTGTCCTAGAAACAGGAAATGAGGGCATGCCCTGATTTTCAAGTGGGTGTTTAAGTTGGCTGTTTGGCATTGACCAACTAATATCCATTATTACAATTATGTTAAAAAATTTTCCTTAATGAAGTCTTGACAGAGCAGTTTTAAAACAGGCCTTTTAAGCGTCTGAGGAGGGAAATCTGTATGAAGGAATACAACATTTCCTTTCTTCCAATCATTTCATACCTCTAAAAGAATGTGTTAAGTAACTAAAGCCAAGGTTTGCAGAATCCCAGAGTCACAGAACAGCTGAGGTTGGAAGAGATCTTTAAAGATAATCAAAATAGAGGAGGGTAGGTCATGGAAAAGTAGGCAGAAAATGCCGAGATACTTAATGCCTTCTTTTCTGGTAGAATTTGCTTTCATGAATCCCAGGTCCTTCAGACCAGGGAAAAGATCGGAGATTAGAGCCTGATGCTAATAATATGAAGGTCATGTGTTTGATACCTATATGGGACATTCATTAAAGAGCTGGACTCAATGATCTTTGTGGGTCCCTTCCAACTCAGACTATTCTGTCATTCTGTAATTCTGAAAACTTACCCTTAGTGGAGGAGAATCCGGTTAGGGGAGGTTTAAACATCTGAACACACACAACTCAATGATGGGGTGTACCTTCAAGTTCCAAAGCACTTGGCCGGTGTCATTGTGGGGCCACTCTCAATTTTTGTCAAAATATAATGGTGACTGGGGAAAGTTCTTGGAGACTGAAAGAAAGCAAATACTAGCCCTACTTTCAAGAAGGGGAAGAAAGAGGATCTGAGGAACTACAGGGCTCACCTCAATCCCTGGGAAGGTGATGCAGCAACTGATCCTGGAAACAATTTTCAGACATGTCATGGACAAGAAGGTCATCGGAAGTAGTCAGCACGGATTTATTAAGCAGAAGTAATGCTGGACCAACCTGATAGCCTTCTACGATGAGATGAGTCACTTCATGGATGACAGTGGATGAAAGGTTGTCTGGATTTTAGTAAGCCTTTTCACTTTGATTCCCATAACATACTCATAGACAAACTAATAAAACACAGGCTAGATATATGGACAATGAGGTGGATTGAAAGCTAACTGAACAGCCAGGCCCAGAGCACTGTAATCAGTGGCAATAGAGGCCATTCACTACTGGAGCAGTACCCGAGGGGTCAATTTGTTTGACATCCTGATTAATGGCCTGGACTACGGGCACAAAACTGTACCCTCAGCAAGGCTGCAGGCAATACAAAACTGGGAAAAGTGACTGATACACTAAATTATTTTTCTGCCATTCATAGCAACCTTAATGGTCAGGAGAAATGGATGAAGAAAATCTCTCAAAGTTGAACTGAGGGAAATGCAAACTTCTGCACCCAGGAAGGAATAGACCGAAGTACAAGTATGCTCTGGATGCTGACTGACAAGAAAGCAGTTTTACTGAAAAGACCCTAGGGAACCTGGTGAGCACCAAGTTGAACATGAGCCAGCAATGTGCCTTAGAAGAAAAGGCTAACAGCTTCCTGAGATGCATTAGGAAGAGAAGAAAAGGCTCAGTGGGAATCTCCTCATGGTGTACCTGGCAAAGTGAAGTAAAGAATTGAAGAAGATGCAGCCAGAATCATCATGATGGCAAACAGTGGAAATACAAGAGGCAATGAGTATAAACTGACATGCAGGAATTTCTGCTTAACTTGCCTACAGGTTAACCTCTCATCCAGGTTATCTATTTTTAGATTCAAAGCCTGAATGGACACAGCCCTGAACAATCTGCTCTAGCTGATCTGCTTTAAAAATTATGTTGATTGGAGATGATCTCCACAGGTCAATTCCAATCTCAATTATTCTGTGACACTTTTGTCTTATCTTCTACATTCTACTTCAAAACTTCCATTTTCCCTTCTCTTCCCTTGTATTCTACGACATTTTTTAAAAACCTCTTCTGATGTCCTAAGGTTTATCTCCCACATTATGTATATCTTTTACAAGGCTCAGATTTGTCACTTATTTCTGTGTGAGCACTTGCTCATGTATATGCCTTCCAACGAAGCATAAAAAAAGCTTTCTGGCAGAACACAGCTCCATAATGTGCTGCCTCCGCCCAATGATGTAGTGCACCATCAAGCTGTGAATAGCCAATGAAGCTTAGAGCAGCCTCCGTGCCTCAGTTAATTGCTTGTTCAAGTTCCAAAACAGAGCTGACACCTGTGAAAACTTGGCTTGTGTTTCTTTGTCAACACATATACATCATCCATAATTGCCTTGTTCATACGTAATAGAAGAGATTTGTCCATGGAATATCTGTTACATCTTGCTGCTATTAGATGTTTTAAAAATAAAGAGAGATTGCAGCACAACAAGGTATCATTCCTTATGAATTACAGTATGTCTGCTTTATGACAAAGAGCCGTAAAATTGGTAGTGATGATTGATCAGTGCTATTTTAACTGCCTAATAAGAAAACGAATTATCTGACTGGTAAAGGCTGTAAAATCATCTTCTACAGTGTTAGCTTCCAGTGAATTCCAATAGTTTAATAAACTTGTTTATCTAAGTACTTTGCAATGCTTAACTCATTTATTACTGTGTCAATAATGACTTCATTACTCTGAGCTCCACAAGTGTTCCTTTATTTCAGGCACATTAAGGTTAAGGCAAACAAGTTAAAATGAAAATTTTGAGGTGCAGAAATGTTAAGAGAATAAATATTTTCCACATTAAACCCAATCACAACTAAAAAAAACCTTTCGTCTATATCTGGCTATTGAAAGAAATAGAAAGTGAGAAAGAAAGTGAAAAAGTGAGAGAGAAAGAGAGAGAGAAAGAGAGAGAGAGAGAAAGAGAAAGAAAGAGAAAGAGAAAGAGAAAGAGAAAGAGAAAGAGAAAGAGAAAGAGAAAGAGAAAGAGAAAGAGAAAGAGAAAGAGAAAGA
Source organism: Aleadryas rufinucha (assembly GCA_013397815.1). Classification (NCBI taxonomy): domain Eukaryota; kingdom Metazoa; phylum Chordata; class Aves; order Passeriformes; genus Aleadryas; species Aleadryas rufinucha. Next base: position 127,485 of record VZTH01018995.1, read on the forward strand.
GAAAGAGAAAGAGAAAGAGAAAGAGAAAGAGAAAGAGAAAGAGAAAGAGAAAGAGAAAGAAAGAAAGAAGGAAAGGAAGAAAGAAAGAAAGCAAGAAAGAATGAAAGAAAAAAGAGAAAGAACGAAAGAAAGAAAGAAAGAAAGAAAGAAAGAAAGAAAGAAAGAGCCTGTTATTGTTTACTGAATAAAGAGAAGGAGGAGGAGATTCTGAGTAGAGTTGAAAGCCAATAATTTTTCAGTTATTTTTCTGCCACTAACAAAACTTACTGATGTTATCCTATTAATGCACAGTGCTTAAAAATCTTGGATGAGACCCACGAGATTGTATATGTTGTCTGCTTAGTATGGAGCTGTAGTGGTTTAGTTCACCTTTCTTATCTTTTGTGAGATAGGAGATTTGGAGGAATGCAAAGCAGGCTCAAACTTAAAGAATATGAAAAAGTTTATTAACAGAACTAAAAAGGGAAAAGGAAAAAAACAAAGAAATCAAAGCAAACCCTCCTTTGCTTCAGCAACCCCCCTCCCTTTTCTCCTTCCCAAACCAGCACAAACGATAACAAAACATGATTCTTGGTCAGCATTTACAGTTCTTAAAAATCTCTCCACTATTTAAGGAAACAGAGGTCTCCTTTGCTGTCCGTGGTCTCCCAAACTGCATCAGCCAACAGTCTGACAGCCCCTGCCTGGGAAAAAAGCTGCCGCTGGGGAAAACACCTCTCCCATGGGAAGAAATCAGTTCCTTTACCATGGGCCACACATGGGGTTTTCCTTTTAAGGGTGGACAAATTCCAGCCTGAANCGGAGGGGAGGCCCGAGGCCACTCCGGGAAGCGGAGCCTCAGCACCCATCTCCTCCTCCGCTCCCGCAGGAGGCTGCAAAACCAAAAGAGAGCACTTCCTGTGTCCCCCAGGCTTTAAATATGGAAATCTCGGAAAAGCACCATTGGTCAAAAGAGCTGTCTATCAGCTCAGGCTCAACCTACCACAGGAGCCCAGAAGTGAAATTTTTAAAAAATAATAGGCCTAGGATAGGTTTGAGGAAGCAAATGTGAAGCTAACTTGAGAGAAGAGAAGGTGAATCTTGAAGGACTCAATCCATTGCCACATGGCCTTTCTGGAGTAGCTTTGCCCAAAATGTACAGCTCAAAATTCAGTTTCAGTTGAAAGAACCTGCAGCTCTCTGGAAAACCTCCATCCTGTGTTTGCACTATTGTGCAGGTTCTTACTTGAAGGCAAACCACCTATTTTTTTCAGCATTGTTTTTAGAATGTATTAAACTACACCAATCAGTCCCTGCACTTCAGTACAGATAACAGTAGCTGCCTTTCTGAATATGGATATATGTGCTCTATGAGGTCTTAATTTCTAAATAATTTGTATTTTTTTTTTTTTACATTTTGTTCATTTTAAATATGGTAAAAAATTAAGATCTGATGAAAATAATAATTTATTAGAGATCCCAGGAAGGATTAATTTCATAGCCATGATTTCACCTGAAGTCTAGGTCAATGTTTAATTCTTACATAGCAATTGTTTTTAGATTTATCTTTTTTTTTCCTAATTTTTTTTTACTTACAAATGTCATATTATTTTTATGACATATTATTAGTATTAAAGTGAAAGAAGTGCATCAGTTGCTCTTGTCTTTAGAAAGTTTATATTTCAAATGAAGTAAATACATTGATCTCAACATTCCACAAAAATCCCTCAAGGCCAGGTTGCTATACATTTTCAGGGTTATAACATTTTTTTTCTCCTTTTCTTTATTTTTGTTCATTTTCCTCCGCTGTTTCTGCTCCTCTACTTTCAGAAAACCTTACAATTATGAAATGAAACGTAAACCAATGCAATGGTGCATCCTGAGACCAAAAATAGCCTGAAACAAAATTCTGTAAGCTGTTGACCACACCATTCATCTCAGCTGAGGATGTGAAATTAGGCATGTATCCATGGCGGAATAAAGCAAATTTTCTGTTACAACATTTGTGATTTTCTTTAGCCCAATACACAACATTAATTTGTTATAGTAGTTCTACAGGGAACAATATGATGCTCTTCTCCCTTTGTGTAGCTGCCAAAAGCAACCCTGATTACCTGTTTGGGAGAGAGCAAAAATATATATTTGAAATTCAGATGATGGAAAGGACTGTACATCATTCTCAGATGAAACTCTTAATAGCTAGTAATAACTGTGGAGTCTTCAGTCACCCAATGAAAGGAGAATGTTCAGTCATGTGGAGTCTAAGAATCCTGACACAGAGAAAAAATACCAATTCTTTTAATTTTTTTTTTTAATGAGAAGCAAATATTCAGATCATTACGGTTTTCTCCTCTCTAGCATCACTAGAGGTGGTAAAAAAGAAATCAATGTAACTACAATGGCATTTACTATCTATATAATGTGATTACAGGAATAACCTCCACTTTTGCTACCCTCCTCATTTTTCTGATCGTTGTAGTTCACACTTTGCATTCTTATCCTGAGGTAATATTAAAACAAAATAAATCCCCCTACTTTGGATATCAGACTTTTGTAGCCCACCTGCCTATTACCTGTTGGTTTTCACACAAATTATAAGCACGAATCTCATTTCAGAGAAAAAACCCAGAACAAGCACAGAAATGAGAAGTATAAGAAGTGTAAGGTATTTGGGTATTTGATTTTTTTTTTCCAGTTTGCTGCAGAACCAATTAACCTACAGTTCTAACCTACCCTACACTGTCAAAACTGTGTTTCAGAATCTAGGTTCACGTTCTCTTTTTGGAGGTAGATATAGAGATACACCGGGTTTAGGTAGTATAGTACAGAGATAGGTATATGGCAGCTATAGAAGAATAAATCTTCCCATCAGATATGTGAAGCACCTTGTAGGTGCTTCTTCCTGTACAAGTAATGTAGGCAATTAAGTTCCTAATTTCAGCACTTTGATTTTGATGCCTAAAATAAATGGAATGAAACAGACCTTCATATTTATATGTGAAGGGAAGCCAGCCCCACAGCCTTCATATCTTCAATATCTAGTGCTCTAAGTGTTATATTAGGAACTGCTGCTCATAATCAAATAAAAGTAATTTATTTTCTCAGTGACACAGTCAACTTGAAAATCCATTATATGGCTATACTAATTTCTGATCAGTCACCCAGTAGGTTTTTGGAAAGTTGCTACTTCTTAAGACAACCAAATGAAATTACAGTTATATTTGTCATGAATGAATACCTACATAGGAGATGTCAGACTGCTTCACAGTACATTGACAAAATGTGCAGAGGGGGAAAACCAGAAAAAAGCCCTTTGAATAATTGCAATAGCTATTTCTCTTTCTTAGAACAAGCTTGCATCATCATTATATTTGTGTGGATGGCGCATGTACTATCATAATGAAAAAACACTGAGCTTTAGACAAAGGTCCAGGCTACTACACTCAGAGTCATTTTAACATTGTTTAGTTTTCATGTGCATATATAATATGCCAGTAGAACGAAGTACCTTATTGGTCCTTGAAACAATGAAAGTGGTTGGGGTTTTTTGGTTGGTTGCTTGCTTTTAGTTTTGTACGTCTCTGTGTTTGGTTTTTAACAGTTTCTCCAATGGAACTCTTCTCTACTTAGATATTGATATGGGCATTCACCATTGCACCTCCTTGTGACCCAAACAGCTGTTCACTGCCTTCTTGCTGTTAGGAATACTGTGCTGGAGCACAGGGAAAAGACTGTTTCCCTGTTGCATGAGGCTTGTTCTTAAAAACCACTTCACTGCTCCACAGAATGCTGGGCTTTTATCAGAGATATTTTTTTCATGGGGAGAATATAAAACATACTCAGCCCTTCTCATTACCACCAGTTTTGCAATAGATTTCTGAAATATTTATCAGGGAACAGTTTCACACAGTAAAGGTTTAAAATCACTGTCTTAATTGTGATAATTAAAAATCACTGTCTTTATTCTGTAATACTGTAGAAATGAGTTATTTTGGTTATTTCCTCCAGTCCAATTAATGAAGAAGTAGTTCAAAGTGGAGTGCTTGGCTAAGTGAATGAACAGTGCAGCGTATGTAGAAAAAGTGATACTGTGTCCATAGCAACTAATCCTGAAGGAATGTATTAAACGGCAAAGTGCCAACAAGTGACAATATTAATAGATTGATAGAAAAATATTAAAGATTCTGCAGATCTGTAATGTGGACCAGAATACATTTAGCGTATGAGTAGAGCAATTATATGGCAAATAAAACACAAAATCATTTAGTTTGTGTAGTTTGACATGATTCTCAAGCATGGATGAGAGTTAGATAAGAAACTATTTTACCTTATGGTGGTATTTACTCTATGTATTATTTAGCACTTAATTTAACTTATTATTGATCTTTTGCTTTTCTTCCCAGTAGCTTCCTTCCAGTCATTTCTTGCTGCTTCATATTTTATTTAATTGCCATATCATGGTAGCTCTGTGTTAGTGCTGTGCATGTGATATCTCACCAATGGCAAATTGAACATAGAGTGGAAGTGTCAAATCAGATGTAAAAAACAATAATAGCAAGCAATAGTAAATAATCTGGAAATATTCTTTCCCTTTAAAAACAACAACAGAAAAAAAAACAAAAAATACTCATTTAGACATTATTAAGAGCAAGGAATTGAGATAGTAATTGTATTTAAAACAGTATCATTATCACATCTGAGTGTTGAGCTAAACATGATGCTTGTAGCAATTTGAGTTTCAGAACTGTCACATTAAATAACTCTTCTGAAGACGTTGCAATTGGTACAATTCAAGGTATTATATTCTTTACTCTCTTTTCATCCGATTTTATTCCATTGTTCTTCAGTTTGATCTAACATTGCCTCCTCTGTTCTTCTCTTCTGTCGTGATTTGCATTACATAGAACTGTCTTTCTTTGTCACTTTCTTTCATAATTTTTCAATTTGCTTTGTTTCAAATTTTTTCGTTAGTTCAATCTAAGAAAAAAATTTATTTCTGGTTCTTTCTGGGAATCTTCTGGTATGTATCTTTCTGGTAGTCATCTATGTTTGTGAGTTCTTTTAACTTCAAACTATTTTGATGTGCAACATTGCATTCCCATCCTTAAATGAAGCCACATGGATTCATTCTAACTCAAATGTTGGTTCGTGGTTCTTAGAAAAGATACATTATTTATTTTTGTCTTCTCAGCTAGGCTATTGTTACCTAGTATTGGCCTGGTCAATAGTGACTCACTGTCTACTCCCATTGGAAGATTACTTTTATTCAATATAATATAAGCAAAATATTTTGTGATAGATTATAACACAAGTTTAGACCTGATCATTTTATACTGATGATTTTACTTCTCCTCTCATATTTAAGATACTTTTATTAAAAATATTAAAAAGAAGCATAAGGCACTTTTTTTTTTTTTTACCATATGTAACAAAGTAGTACTATATGGATAATATCCGAAAAAAAAAATCCAAATAGCAATGCCTGCAAAATTTTAGTTTGCAGGTCCAGCATGGAAATATGGGATGACATAGTAATATCAGAGAAATTTTAGTATCTGGTCTGTGGCTGGTAAAAGCAGATCTAAGAAAAGTAACAGTTGCCTGATAAAAAGGTCTTCTAGTGCAGATAAGATGACTATGTTCCAAGGAATGGAAAACTACCAAATTTCTGTCCTCATCTAAAATTTCACACTGCTCCAGGGGGTAGGAAAAACTGTAATTTTCTTGGTATCTTCTTTTCCCTTGCGTTCCTCTTAGAAGAGTGTAATCTAAAAAAATAATTAATTTGGGACCAGACAATGGTGACAGGAATAAATTAATTGGGAAAGTCAGTGAGGAAAAAAAGGCTGAAAAAGTTCTTTGAAGTCCTGTAGGGAGATACTCCCCAGGGTGAGGGATATGAAATTTTATAGCTGCTTGGACAGTTTGGAAAGAATGGCTTAAGACAGAAGGCTGCTATGAATTTTTACAAAGACTAAATTAAAATTTTGAGATAAAATCAGAACTGGTTTATGAATGTCCATAAAGCTCAGGCTACACTTTATAGCATATTCATGTATCTGTGCTTGATCCTAGCACATTTAGATTTCATTAAAGTATTAAATTACACTATTTGCAACAGATATACAATCAATATATGTACTCTAGAAAAAAAATCCACATTTTTAACTTCTAACTATATTGTACAGGAAACTTGATATTTCTATGTCATACACCTTTTATTTTTATATTTATAGACCAAACAAGGAAGTCCCACTCTTTCAAGGAACCACTCTTCCATCCTCTCTTGCTCAGAAAACATTATACAATACATACAGTACAGCACATATTAATTTGATTGCTTTCACCTTTCAGATTTCAAGTGTGTCTTACAATTTTCAGAATCTTATGGATTCTGCTCAGTCTTTTCTCCTGCACTCCTATCTCAGTACTTCTGTGTTTCATAATTTAAAAATTCCCAACTAATTTCTTTGGGTGTTCAGGCTGGGAAGTCTAGAAGAGAAGACCTGTTTCTAGCACTTTGTCCTTTAAATGTATCAGATGGCCTGAGGAACTTCCTTATGCGTTTTTTGCAACTATGCATTGTCTTTATCCATAGATACACAGGCTGATGACTGCAATACTTCAGTTCACCTGACCTTTCATCAAATCTTGGTTTCTGTTTGATTTGGAACTGCTAATTGTGATGTATTGGTCAATGGCAAACTTGGCCCAAAATTTTATAAGCAATTATGCTGAAAATAGATATATTCAGAATTCAGACAAGCATCATGAAAGGCCTAGAGCAGGAAGAACAGCATAGGATAATAAAACATGAGTTAGGATAGTAGCACTGTTTGAACACTTTTATGATCTAGATTTGCTGTCTAAGAGGCTTAGATGTCTAAGTCAAAGCCAGTAAGTCTTTGCTGGCTGAACAAACAATGGATAGCCATGTCACTCTGAAGTATGTGGCAAAGACAGATGAGAAGAATTGCCCTCTTAAGGTGATCATATTTCTGGAAGCATCTGTGTTTTTATCTATTTCTGTCAACAATGAAAAGAGCCCACACTCATTAGTTTATTCTTAGTTTTATTAATAGCCCAGCTATCTAAATTGGTATGATGAATACCATATATTAAGTGGCAACTATATCAGTCATTTTGAATTTTGAAAAACTGTAAATATATATCTTTGTACTGTTTTATTTTATGAAATGTACTTTTTATAAGGAAGAATGTCTTATCTGAACCAAAATATTTTTTTTAAATGACTATAAGTAGAAAGAATATCTTGTTATGAAAAGTGGTTTTGTACATTATGCACAGCACTGTTTTTCTGCAGGAAGTTTGTATTAATTAATCATCTTAGTCTAGTACTCACAGAAAAGCATCCTCAGCTCCCTCTTTTTTCAGCCAATGGAGGTGATGGTGTAAAGCTTCTCATATTCAGTGGCTAATGTCATCTAATACTGTCATCTAATACTCTCTTGGAATTTTTAGGAGGAAATAATTTTCCTGCCACAAGTACTGCAGGAGGGCTGTGTTTTTACAGCAGAGTCAATCTATAGTATTATTCTACAGTATTTTTATAGCTTGTTTCTATCCTCTTTAAGGGTAATGTGGCCAAAGCAGCAGCATCTGAAAATAAGGTCAGTCTCAAAGGTCAGTTGTTGCACACCTTCTTACCATGTGGGGATAGAGGAGGCCAAACAACCAGACTATTTTTATCTACCATCACCAGGGAGTTTCTAAACTAGCAGAATTTTCATTCTGCTTTTTCTATTACACTTCTGGCTGCCAATTGCCTTGATGTCTTTGTGATATTAAATTAGTATCTGAAGAAGATCTTCACTCCCTTTTGCAAGATAGTGGTATACAATTTATAAGAACATGAAACAATTGTTTGAATTGCCACATATCTGACTCCAAATCATGCTAATGGAATAGTTCCACAACAATGGCAATAGGATACCATCGAAATGTATGATGATAAAAATTCAGATAGGTGTTTAAATTTTTGATGCAGTCAGATGTTATCATGAAAATTAAAGAGATTTGTAAATAAGATTATTTTATTTAACACCGTTTTTTGGGGGTTTTGTCCACTTAATCATTGTGATTGTCCCCCTCCAAAGGGCAAAGAAATAGCTATTTTTTAAAATGGGGGGGGGGGGGGAGGGGGTTTAATAGTATTATAGAAATATGACATCTATACTTAGTGACAAGTCTTGAGGTTTAAAATTCAGAAAAGAAGTGAAAGAAATAACAAAAAATTCACTATGAAGATGTCTGTGGTTGGAATTTGACCTTTGGTATCCATACATAAACCTGGAAAATATGGAGATACTCTGACTTTCCTTACTAACACTTTTCAGGTCAGATTCTGAATTCTAGTTTTAGTTAAAGTGGAAAATGTAATGCTTAGATAATGCTTACTGATTCACTGTCTTCATTGTTGTGTTGATTTCTACAGAAACTGGACATCTTTTCTGGCAAAATGAAAAAGTTGTTATAGCACAGTGTATGAAAACCTGTACTTTATCCTGTATCACAATATAGAAATACAAGGAAGTGCACTTTTTTCAATTCCTTTTCCTGCTTATAACTGTAATCATTAGGATATGAAAAGCATTTTTCATTTTTAATTTTAATTGAGAACTGACAAGAATAAAATTCTTCAATAATCGCAATATTAAAAATAGCACCGTGAATTTCAGTTCTGTAGATCAGATTTTCAATAGTTTCAAATCTACAGGTTCCTGTCTAAACTTATCTAATTAGCTGTATTTCTGCTTCATTTTATTTATTCCTTTTGGGTTTTTTTTTCCTGTAATAACTTTAGTCCATTTGCTTCCCTTCCTTTATTATGTCTGAGTGTCACATAATGTAAGCATACAGTAAGACCGTCTGATTAATTTATAAGTCAGTGTAGATGGACACTCATATGACTGATATGTGAACATAGGGGAGTGCTTGCTACAATAAACACCAAGAGTTTTTATTATAGATGTTATGCAGTTTTCTTATTGCCACTACTATATCAATCTTACATTGTCAAACCAATGTAAAAATGTTGGAGAAGAAGACATCTACAGCCTGCAGGAACATAAGTGCACAAAGGCAGTTAAAATAGAAAAAAAATGAAACATCCCCTTTTAGAGTTTCCAACAACTGAAATCAAATCATCATTTTTATTACATTAACCTAAGGCTGACATTAACTTTGTCTTCTGTATGCATACCATAGAAAAAATACGTTATTCAGAGAAAGGAGCTCTTACAGTTTTGTTTGTTTTGCTGCACCATGGGAGAAATGTGTCAGAACAGAAATGCTGTTTCAGCTGGGTAGACTATTACACTTACATAGTGTAATATTTTTCATGTAATTCAGACATCATTACATGTCCCTAGGCTGAGCCAAAATTAATAAAAGGGTAGGTACACAAACAAAGCCAACACCAGAGCGATAGGCACTCAGGTAAGGTTAATAGTGAGAGGACAGTCATATGCATGCCTTTCTGTTTGCTGAGCCTGCAGGTTACAGATATATTTATTTATGTTCTTCTTAAAAAACTGAACAAGTAAGACATTTCACTGCTGGGAATTCTGGCTGATAACCACTTATTCATCTCTGATGGACAAAAATACATATGATCAAAGTGTCAAACACTTGCCTTAACAGTTTAGGATAAGGTAATTTGGGTGTGACATAATTGTGGTCTTCCAGTATTTGAAGGAAGCTTACAAGAAAGATGGAGAGGGAATTTTACCAGAGCATGTAGTGAAAGGACAAGGGGGAATTATTTCAAACTGAAAGAGAGTAGGTTTAGATTAGATATTTGGAAGAAATTTTTTACTATGAGGATGGTGAGGCACTGGAACAGGTTGCCCAAAGGAGCTGTGGATGCTCCATGCCTGGAAGTGTTTAAGGCCAGGTTGGGTGGACCTCTGAGCAATTTGATCTAGGGAAAGATGTCCCTGCCCATGGTGTGGGGATTGGAGCTAGATAATCTTTAAGGTCCCTTTTCAGCCCAGGCCATTCTATGATTCTGTGATATTATAAAGTAATAACATAGTGTTATGATCCAATTATTAAGAGATACCTCTGCCTGAATTAAGGTGCAAATGCCAAAATCAAGAGTATGGATTTTATTTAACAGTAAATGTGAGAAAGAAATGGGAAAGGGAGGCGGGGGTGAAGAGGGAGAGACAGAGAGAGATCAAGCAGAAGATAGTCTGATCCACACCTGTGGATCCCGTGGCATCTTCCTGGTCCTTCTTCATCCTTGTCTTCTCAGTGGTGGGGGTCTCAGAGTGGTTCTTCTCAGGTAACACCTTCACACAGTCCAAATTCTGGGTATCCACAGGGCATAGATGCTGTTCCCATAACTTAGGAAGGCATGTGTATAAGCAATCGCTTCCTTTCCCACAGTCTGCCACAGGGGGAGTTTTTGCCTGTGTGCCCTAAGTAAGGTGTGCTAACCAGACCTCAGCTCTGCTAGGCCTGGAATTAGTGCCTTCCTGTTGCAAGTTCCTCTCTTCAGTACTTTTCTCAAGTTCCCACTGTGGTGGCTTATCTTATGGCAAGCTCCTTCAGTGGCTTTAATAGTGTTTAAGGCAATTGTCATCTTTCTTACACATAGGAATAATATTGTTCGTACGGTAATGCTAAGAAAAACATCATATAGAGGATTTTTTCTTATAGGCCTATGTCTTTCTCAGGGAGTATACGCAAAAGATACTTCTGATGGTTGATGATATATCATATAAATAAGCTCTCTGCCTTCATTTTTCTATACATAAAGAAGGAATGCTCCATTGCAGGGTGCTGAGAGCAGTGTCTGGCTCATGCCCAGGCACTGCCTAGGACAAGCACAGGCTCACTAAAGTGTAGAATCACTTTTTTGTTGGAGAGGACCCCTGAGGTTACCTCACCGACTGCACGACTCAGTGCAGGGCAAATTTAGTTAGTGTCCATATCCTCATCCTGTTTATCTGATTTATAATTCATAGTCCCATGGGAAATATTCTGGCAGGACTCAACACATACCTGGAAAACCTCAGTTGTTGATACCAATGTTAAATATTATCCATATCATACAGTAGAAGATTTCAGTTTTCAGGTAAACTAACTAGCATTTTTCAAGAGCACTGTATATCCACCATATGTATCTATTCAATCCCTCTAATAGGCACTCTATCTTCTGATAGAAAAACTGTAGAACAGGGCCCTTATCCCTCATTTAGAATAGTCAGAACTGAGAGCAACAGGAGCAGATATGATCTCCAGAACATTATTAACTATTATTTCTGGCCTAGAATCATTATTTGATAATGGTTTCAATTAAAATGTAAAATGAGAACTGAGTAATACTATCAACATATTTTGTAGACTCCCATTCTTTTGTAGCCAGCAGAGAGCTTAAAATTGCTATCCTTTGAATTATTGCAGAATGACATGTAGAGCTGAAATAGCTTAATAACATGTCTATAACAAGTCTCCCAATTACAACTCAGATGTGCATGAAGGATAAATAAACCAGCAATCTCACTCCATTTTGCAAAGATAAATGAAATGTCTGGTTTATTAAAGGTATGTCAAAATAGAGGTATTGTTCTGTGGTCTGAACACAGACAATGGGCTAACATTTCCTGAATTTTAATCAAAGTCAGACAATGGATCTGTGAAAATGCCATAATAATCTATGCAGAAAACAACAAACTAACACCTAATGATTGCTCAGGGTCCTTTTGAAAATAACTTGGTATATGTCAAATATCAAATCCTAGTGTAAATGGCATGGTAACTGCATGGTACTTGGGGGCTAAGGTGCTTAGGAGCTTTGAAGATAGAAAATAAGTCATCTTGCTTTTAGCTAAACTGTGAAATTGCAAAAGAGTTATTCTGTTCTCACTTTGTCATGGAAGAGCTTGCTTAACATATTTGTGTGCTTCCATATAACGTCCTCAAGACTAGTCTTTGAAAATGTACTCCTCTGACAGAGGCTTTTCATTCCGTCTTCACATTCTGCCTTCTGCAGGGCACAGACACACACTAGTTCAGCTCTGATTGTTCTGCAATTTCGTTTGTGATAACATTCACAAAAGGGAATAGAAACTGTATCTACCTCACACATTGAATAAGAAGTCTTCCATTTCCATACTTAAAGACTTCAGACTCCAGACATCAGAAAAATTATTCACTCTTTAGTCAAATTTAGGCTTTATTATTATTGTATATGTCTTTTGTTGATTAAATATGATGCATCTTTACATTGATACTTAGTTAGAAAACTTTGAACTTATAAATGTATTTTATTTTTTCCACAAAAGCTTTATGTAGTAAAGTAAGAAAAAGAAATCCTTCCATTTTGACTTCTAGATTTTAGTTCAGAGCACTGAGCTCAACCAGCTTCAGCTGTAGAATCCAATATGAAATATTAGGAGGATAAATGACAGAAAAAGTTATTTGTAGCAAATGGATCAATATGGCATTAATATTTGACTTAATTTCTGCTTGTTTTTTTCCAGAAATAAAATCTAGGTAATATTTAAAAACATCAACAAATACTTAACCACTTATTATTTAATGTCAAGACTGAGATATTCAGTTTCAAAATCATTTATTGTAAAGTAAAATTATTCTCTGGATAGTTATCATTTATGTACCAAGTTTGTCTTCAAAAATTTTCACTATCAAAGCAAAATTCTGTTAAATTCTCAAACACTGATAAATTTTAGAAACCTTCTATTGTACCTAAACTCAAAAATTTATTACAAAAAAAAAAAAAGGCATTTACTTCAAATTTACATATTCAGCATGCTTTTACTATGCTTGCAATTACTCTTATGTGGTAGATGCTATTTATCAGTGGATCAAAATATAGTAATATGATGAAATGAAAATGCATCATGAAAAAGCAAGTAATTAATAGTATTAGAACCTTTGAAGCACTATTAGCACGTAAATATATTTGCATATCTAAATAACCTCACTGACTTACCAGATTTTATTAATTTAACAAATAAATTTGATTTAGACTTGTGCTGGTTTTGTCTGAGGTAACTCTCTTCACAGTGTCAAGTATGGGGCTGTGTTTTGGATTTGTGCTGAACACAGGGTTGATAATAAAGAGATGTTTTTGTTATTGCTGAACAGGGCTTACACAGAGCCAGGGCCTTTTCTGCTTTTTGTGCTGCCACTCTGGTGAGGAAGTTGGAGGTGAGTGGGAGACTCGGAGGAGACACAGATGGGACAGGTGACCCAAAATTACCAGAGGGATATTCCAGAGCATCATGCTCAGTATATAAAGGAGGGGGGAAAAGGAGGAAATGGGACATATTTGGAGCGATGGCATTTGTCTTCCCAAGTAATCAATGCAAGTGACAGGGACCTGCACTCCTGGAGATGGCTGAACACCTTCCTGCCCTTGGGAAGGAGTGAATTAGTTCCTTCTTTTGTTTTGTTTGTGTGCTTTCCCTATCAAACAGTCTTTATCTCAGCCCACTAGCTCTACAACTTTTACCCTTCCAATTCTCTCCCTGATCCTGCTGGTGGGAGTGAACAAGTGGCTGTGTGGGTCTTGGTTGCTGGCTCAGGTTAAACCACAGCAACTGCAGAAACAGTCCCAAAAATCGAGTCTGTTGGATTCTTAGTCATCTGTTCATTCTTCTTATCTACAAAATTATGCACCCTGATATTGAATTTTATCTAGGTTCGTGACTATATTATTCACTGTCCTTTTCTGATGTCTAGCTTAATGTTCAAAATCTTAGCCTGGCATGAACTAGCTATAAAAAAATTATGTTCCCTGAAGTTGAGCAGAGTTTAGAACATTTTTTCTAATTCCTTGGCAAATACTCAAAGTGAAAATAGAAAGGCATTAACATTGCAATGCACAGGAATTCCTTCTGGATTTAAATGGAATTTAAATGTCTTCTTGACTACATCTGAATTGCTCAAACTCATAAGCTCCAGCTCAAACAAAAAGGCAAATTTTTGAGATCAGAAATGCAAACTTCTAAGTTTGAATACCAATTTCTGTAGGTGTCCGTAGGTAGAAGGGTTGACTTGGTTGTCCAGAGCAAAGCCAAGCATCTCAAGGCTTGGCATCTCTGGGCAACACAATCTGAATGGCTGCCTTGAGCTTAAGCTGTTTTCATCTGTTTTCCATCAGATGTCACTTTATGAGCTACACTCTGAAACTTAAAGGATTTGATATTAATTTTCCCATTACCCTGGATCATGTCACAGAATGACTGCATTGCACTCAGTGTGGCAAGAAAAATATATATTTCACCATCTTCTGTTGATATCTTTCCCAATTGTATAAAGAATTTTAATATTAATTGAAAAAAATACGAATCACAAAATGGTTGTCCCTAGTCTCAAGGATTTACTTCATAAAGACATTTTGTTTTTCCATTTTGTGCTCAGTAATAACTCCAGCAGAGCTCTGTTCCAAATGAAGTGACAATGCTGCTTGCTGGAGATAGCTTTTTATTGCCATATTTTGAAATATACCATGTCACATCTGAGACATCTCAAAAAAATCATTAGCAGCTACTGCCTCCTGACCAAATTGCTACATCTATCACTAAGCAAGATAGCCAGCCCTAATTTAATTTTTCTTATTAAATTGAATTATTATGTTTATGGTCCAGAAAAAATCTCAATTTTTCAGTGAAACTGAATTAATAAGAATTTTGGAAATCACTGTTGCTAATAGTACTTCCAGATAATAACCAAAATGGACTAACCAATGAAGTGGAAAAACACCATGTAGATAAAGTAGCAACATACACAGAAGAGCTGACGTTGTACATAGATCTTTGAGCCTTAAACAAAGCGATCAAGCAAAAAATGTAACAGATGCCCAGATTTGTGATGTAACAAATGGATTAACTGATGTCAGCCTTTTAAGCACTCTGAATAGCTCTTGAGGGTACTGCCCAAGGAAATGTCAGTGTAAAAGAGCATTTATTACCTCACTGGGGAGATATAGATTCACTCAGCTACCCTTTGATTTTTGAGCTCAATAGCTTTTATAGAAGCACAGCCATTATATAAATTATATGTTTAAAATTGTTTCACCTTGATGAGATTAAATAACTCTTTTCAAGATGTTCATTTTAGCTTTTTGACCTACCACAGAATTTCAAAACAGGAAATTACTTTAATATTAAAGAAGAATAAGAAATTGATTTTAAGGAAAACATCAGAACCTTGAATTTTCTGGTACTATATTTGCTTGAATGCCGTACTTACAGTGGCTGGAAGAAAACAGTTATTTTAGTATGATTTTTTTTTTGTGCCATGAATTGTTGTCACAATTTACTCTCACTGAGTAAATTGTTCCACTGAGATAACATCACATTTCCTTATCTGAAAGTTCTGTCAAATAATTTTTTAAATTTTGGGAGGAAATAAAATAATAGATTTATTTTCTGACACATGCACAACACTCTCTTTACTTTTAAAGTACTAATCTAAATAGGAAAATTTCTAAAAGTGTCTCCACTAAGGAATTTTTAAGAAAGGCAATGAAAGATCAAACTGCTGATATTTGACAATTGCAGTTATTAAATGGAAACAGGTTAAAGCAAGACATCCTGCTCTTCAGGAAGTCCCTTGTGTGAAGACTGATACTAATAAACGTGTAAGCCTGATTACTTTGAAATTAATGATTAAAACTGAAGGAAATTACTGCAGCCAACTGTTAATTGGAAAAAACTTTAATGTTGCTGTATTAGGTTTGCATGTCCAAGCTTTTGTAGCAGGGGGCTACGGGGGTGGCTTCTGTGAGAAGCTGCCAGAAGCTTCCTCCATGTCTGGCAGAGCCAAATCCTGGCAGCTCCATAGACAGACGTGCCTCTGGCCAAGGCTGGGCCAATTAGAAGTGGTGGAAATGCCTCTATGATAACATAAGAAGAAAAAAAAGTTATTGCACAGCTGTAATTTTGGCCAGAGAAAAGTGGGGTGAGAATAAGTGAGAGGAACAGCTCTGCAGACACCAAGGTCAGTGCAGAAGGAGGGGAAGAGATGCTACAGGTGCCAGAGCTGAGGTTCCCCTGCAGCCCATGGTGAAGACCATGGCAATGATGCTGAAATCAGATGGATAGAAACTTTCTAACACAGTTTTGAGTACTAGATAACAGGAAGTCTTTATTGCAGTGTGCTGGTCACTCGGGGGATCCTTCCTCCATTTCAGTTCCCTGAGTAGCGAGTGAACAGTTTTTATTGTAACACTGATTTCATATTCATTAGCTATCCCCATTTCCTTTGAATTTATTTGACATAGTCACACCTCTTACTGGATGTCCTTTTTTGGTTCTTTGGAGTCTCTCTTCATGTCCAGTAGAAGAAGAAAGAGAAAGACAGAAAGATAGAAAAGGTATAGAGAAGCACACATATAGCTACCAGCTCCTGGGTTCCAAACATGTTCAGACACAAACTCCAAGGGCAGGGTAGGGACAAGACACCTGCTTGCCTCATGTTCAGTCTTAAAAACCCTGGGGCCCTTGTGGGCCCTCCCCCCAGGTGGGACATCTGGTCATTTGGCCACTCAGGAGCTGGATTAGGTAGGAGTGGAGCCCTGCTCTGGTGCACCAATGGTTCAATGATTGGCAGCTGTGCGGGTTTGGGATACAGGGCCTAGAGGGGTGTGGGGCAGGGTGTTGTCTCACCAGGGCAAGGCCTGACCCGCCTAAATGCCCCCCATACACACATGGATCCCAAAATTTCTTGAGACATCAATCTTTCTAGTCTCTGACAAACATGGCAACAAATTTATGTCAGGTTTGGTGATAAGATTTGCTCAAGACACATGGTTGGATTTAAACAGTCACAGATCCTCTACAGTACCTTCATAAAAATATTTCCTTGTGCCAAAATATAACAAACAGTATTTTTGGACAAACAGCATAGCATACATTTTTTGAACAGTGATAGATATATCAATTTTCATGTGTATCAAATATATTATCAAAGAATCACCTGAAAAACAGGAGATTATTTTTCATGATGGTTCTGGTGGTGCTAGAAATTTACACTAGATTGATTTATAATAAACTTATTCAATTTAAATTATGTTATATACAATCTTATGGTTTCTAACAGACATTACTGATTTCCAAGGTCTACCTTTAATTCTAGAATAATAATAGTTAATGTTAATAATTAAATTATTAACATTTAATACCTCTAGTCAATGAAATTAAATTATGTGGGCAACATTTTAATTTTGTAAGGCAATTATGAAATGCTTTGGTTAAAGGTGCAAGGCCTGCCTGCCTTCAGAGTGTTTCCCAAGAGAGTTAAATTCTACAGCAGAGGTTTTGGGGCCTTTCTGTTGAACGCTAATCAGAAAAAATAGTGAAAAAAAATGAAAAGTAGAAAAATAACAAAAAAGAAATTACAATGAAAATGAAAAGATTCTTCTTTTACACAGGTAAAGCCATGGCATAGATGGGATAAATTGAAACTAAATTAAATAACATTAAACAATCTCCAAGATCTAAATTTAAAAATAGCACTATTGTTTCTATATAAACAGTCAGTACAAGGTGTTTTCCTTACTGTGTTTTGCTGATAATAATATGGTAAGTGACAATGGTAGGTAAAGTTGGTATATAGCCTTTTTTTTTCTTCTCATCTCAGATCTGGAGTCAAGCACAATGCCATAAGGATCTATTAAGGTGCTATAGTATGAAATCAGGAAAGGAAACAGCTTTGACAAAAGATGAAGAAGTGAACTTTTTATGAAGAAAGAAGTCAGTGACAACAGTGGTCTTTGAGGGATCAAAACTTAAGAAACGGCTTGATATTATCTGAGCTGAATTTCATTGCTTATCAGGGGAAGTGAAATATATAAAAATTATGTTTTCTAGGGGAATTTAAGAGTCATAAAATTATTGGTGATATCAGAATGGCCTAAAAAATAAATTGAGCCAAATGAAAGAGAAGAATATTCAAGCATGACCCCCAAATTATAGAGCAAATGGAAATTAAATAATCAGATTTAGATTTTTTGCTTACTTTTCTTTTAACTCTTCACTGGTCTTAATAGCACTTAGAAAAATCCCATAGAAACATTAGATTGGAAAATATCCTGAGAAAAACAAAAAGCTAGAGAACTTCAAGCTCAACTTAAATTAAAGAGTATGATTCCTGAATAAATATTAAGGATTTAGATAAGAGTGACTGAAGACTAAGTGAAAATTTCTGAAAGAGGACATGAATAATAAATGAGTGATTAATGTAAGGAAGTGAGAATGAGATATTCAGGATTTTATCAGTACATAGCATAAGTACTCAATATAAAAGTTTTTAATAGTCTCTGCAGATAAATAAGAAGAGAAGAAAGGCTTTGTGTCTCTCTCATGTCCTCTTTCCAGCAGTGGCTGTCAGAGAGTACTCAGACAAGAGTAAACTGCAAACATAATTCAGATTAATGTCCTATTTTCAGCTTAGTGACTTGCTGATCTAGTTAAGGCTTATATATATTTAGTGACCTGTTTCTTTCTCTAGGCATGCAACTTTGTATTTCCGCTGTGCCCTTTGATGAAGAATTGCATCCTTCAGAAGAACAACCTTATTTCCTTTGTTTTGATCTGGCTTTACTTATATAGCCTCTAATCTCTCACTGCAAGAAATTGTGAATCTTCAAGACCTATCCACACATGTCCATGACACTCATACCACTCTGTCATATCCTTCATCTCTTTTCCAGACTTACATATTCAGTTCTTTACTGGAACTGGACCATGATCATACTTCCTCCACTTTTCAGTTCTACGTTACCATTTCAGAGACTGAGGAGGCCATCTGTAGACAGTATTCAAGATGTAGATGAACAGTCTTATAATAAAACTTTTTCATTCCTTCCTATTTTCTAATATTTTTTAACATGTATTTCTCACTGCTACTGAGCACTACACTGGCATTGCATGGAGTAAAGCCAAATAGACTTACTGTATCCAAGTTTGCACAGGTTCAGTGGTACAGAAACATCCACTTCTGCATTTGGGAGGGTTGGAGCAGAAACATACACATTAGTCTTTAAAATGTTAACCTACTTACCATGTGTGCTATAGTGTGTATGATTGCTGAGTTGCAGAAGCAAAATGTGAATGCTATTATTCCTTTTACCACTGAGGATCTGGGGATCTGTCTTAGGTTAGTGGCTGTGTACATGCAGCACGTTTAATCAGGAGAGGCACTGATAGAGCAATCCACCTCCCTGCTCTTCCTTTCTTCCTCTTCTCGTAAGAGCTCTGATCTCATCCTTTGCTTGTACTTTCTGCTACAGACAGACTATCAAACAAGTTTCCCTTATCAGCATGATTATGGACAATGTTGGAAGTTTTATTAGACTGTGTTGAGTCTTCTCAAGCATCTCATATTCATTCATACATCCACTAATTCTAGCTCTTGCAGGAGTCTTACTCCATAAAGGATTAGCAAGGATATTCTAGGATTCAGTCATGACAAATGAAACCAAAAATCTGTGCTAAGCGCCTGTGCTAGTTTTCTACTGCCTGGTTTCTGGTAGCGGGGGAGCCACAGAGGTGAGTTCTGTGAGAAGCTGCCAGAAGTTTCCACCATGTCTGCCACAGCCAATCCCTGTTGGCTCTGAAGATGGATGTGCTTCTGGCCAAGCCTGGGCCAATTAGAAATGGTGGTAGTGCCTCTGTGCTAATATAGTTAAGAAATCAAAACAAAGGTGGAGGCACAGTTGTAATTTTTCAGACAGAGTAGGAGTGAGAACATGTGAGAGAAACAACAATGGAGACCCCAAGGTCAGTGCAGAAGGAGGGGGAGGAGGTGCTCCAGGCACCAGAGCCAAGATTCCTCTGCAGGCCGTGGTGCAGCCCATGGTGAAGCAGCTGTGCCCTGCAGCCCATGGGTCCATGGGGGATGCAGAGATCCACCCGCAGCCCGTGGGGGAGGTGCCCACGCTGGAGCGGGTGGATGCCTGGAGGCTGTGATCCAGTGGCAGACCCCGTGGAGAGAGAGGGCCCTGCTTCCAGGCTGGGGCAGCCTGTCCTTGGAGGACTGCACTCCATGGGAAGAGACCCACGGCGCAGCAGTTTTGGGAGGACTGTTTGCCTGTGGGAGGGACTCACATTGCAGCAGTTTTGGGAGGACTGCTGCTTGTGACTGGACCCACGTCAGAAAGGTTCATGAAGAACTGTCTCCTGTGGGAGGGATCCCACGGCATAGCAAGGGAAAGACTTCTCTCCCGAAGCAGTGGAAGAAAACCTCGGGTGATGAACTGACCAAAACCCCCACCCTCTGTCTCCCTTTGCTGTGGGTGGGAAGAAGGGAGGGGCTGGGGGAAAAAAAGGTGGTTTTAAGGGCTTATTTTACTGCTCATTCTACTGCTCTGACTTTGTTAGTAATAAATTCACTTTATATCTTCGAGTAGAGTCTGTTTTGCACTTGGAGTGTTTTTTCCTGGTCCTTATCTCAGCTCATGCACCTTTCATTAAATTTTCTCTCCTCTGCCCAGCTGTGGCAGGGGAGGGTGAGTGAAGTGGCTTCTGTGGGTGCCTGGCATTTGGCCAGTGTCAAACCACGACAGCACCTTTCTTACCAAACTAAGATAACAATGGTAAGACAGTTTGATGGTTAAAATCATTCAGACTGCTATTCTATTTATCTTTGATAATCAGCCAGAAGGGAGTTTGTAAGTGTGCTGGGTTGACCCTGGCTGGCTGATGGTTGCCCACCAAAGACACTATCACTCCCCTCCTCAAACGGGCAGGGGAAGAAAGTACAACAAAAGCCTCACATTTCAAAATAAGGACAGGGAGAGATCACTTACAGTAACCATTACCAACTGAATCAGAGTAGGGTAATGAGAAATAAAAACAAATATTAAAAACACATTCCCCCTGCCCCTCCCTTCTTCCCCAACTCAACTTCATCACTGAATTCTCTCCCTCCTTCCCCCCACCAGAAGCACAGGAGATGAGGGTTGTGGTCACTTCATCACATGTCTCTACAGCTTCTTCTTCCTCAGGATGACTCCTCGCACTCTTCCCCTGCTCCAGTGTGAGGTCCCTCCCACAGGAGACAGTCGTTCATAAACTTCTCCAATGTGAGTACTTTCCACAGGCTGCAGTTCTTCACAAACTGCTCCAGTGTGCATCCCTTCTGTGGGGTGCAGTCCTTCAGGAACAGATTGCTCCCGTTTGAGTTCCCTGTGGGGTCACAAGTCCTGCCAGCAAATCTACTCTAGTGTGGGCTCCTCTCTCCAGAGGTCCACAGATTCTACCAGGAGTCCACTCCAGCATGGGTATTCCATGTGGCCATGGCCTTGTTTGGGCAACCACCTGCTCCAGCATGGGGTTCTCCACAGGCTGAAAGCCTTGTGTAAAGGCTGTTCCAAGTGTATTGCTTGTGTCAACCAAAATCTCAGGAATTCCATCCCATATTAAGTGTACTCTTTCCCACAGACTGCCTCACTAGATATTGTATCCAATCCCATAACTCCCAGAGACAAGTTAGAATAAATTCCAAGTGTTCAAGACGAAAGACCATTTCTTGTCCAAGAATTTGACATACATGCAAATCATCAAAGGAAATAAGGAGGAAAAATACATAGATGACAATAGGGAACATTGGTGTCAAGTTGATTGGGTTTTGCTTTTGACTCATTACTAATTCAAGTAGTAGTAGAATAAGATGAAAACTAATAAGGGTGATTTATTATGTTTTTGTTCTGGGAAAAACATTAATGACATAATTATGTGTAAATATGTATTATAATGGTAACAAGAACATGTGGACTGCAGCCATCAAGACAGTTGTAATAAAGCCATCTCTGTACACGAGTTATTCCCTGGGCTTTTATGTAGCCTGAGTCAATGAGAAAACATTGAAATCTTTTCTGAGTCAGAGATTCATGGTATAACTGACCATTCGCTAGTCTAGTAAACCATTNACGTCAGAAAGGTTCATGAAGAACTGTCTCCTGTGGGAGGGATCCCACGGCATAGCAAGGGAAAGACTTCTCTCCCGAAGCAGTGGAAGAAAACCTCGGGTGATGAACTGACCAAAACCCCCACCCTCTGTCTCCCTTTGCTGTGGGTGGGAAGAAGGGAGGGGCTGGGGGAAAAAAAGGTGGTTTTAAGGGCTTATTTTACTGCTCATTCTACTGCTCTGACTTTGTTAGTAATAAATTCACTTTATATCTTCGAGTAGAGTCTGTTTTGCACTTGGAGTGTTTTTTCCTGGTCCTTATCTCAGCTCATGCACCTTTCATTAAATTTTCTCTCCTCTGCCCAGCTGTGGCAGGGGAGGGTGAGTGAAGTGGCTTCTGTGGGTGCCTGGCATTTGGCCAGTGTCAAACCACGACAGCACCTTTCTTACCAAACTAAGATAACAATGGTAAGACAGTTTGATGGTTAAAATCATTCAGACTGCTATTCTATTTATCTTTGATAATCAGCCAGAAGGGAGTTTGTAAGTGTGCTGGGTTGACCCTGGCTGGCTGATGGTTGCCCACCAAAGACACTATCACTCCCCTCCTCAAACGGGCAGGGGAAGAAAGTACAACAAAAGCCTCACATTTCAAAATAAGGACAGGGAGAGATCACTTACAGTAACCATTACCAACTGAATCAGAGTAGGGTAATGAGAAATAAAAACAAATATTAAAAACACATTCCCCCTGCCCCTCCCTTCTTCCCCAACTCAACTTCATCACTGAATTCTCTCCCTCCTTCCCCCCACCAGAAGCACAGGAGATGAGGGTTGTGGTCACTTCATCACATGTCTCTACAGCTTCTTCTTCCTCAGGATGACTCCTCGCACTCTTCCCCTGCTCCAGTGTGAGGTCCCTCCCACAGGAGACAGTCGTTCATAAACTTCTCCAATGTGAGTCCTTTCCACAGGCTGCAGTTCTTCACAAACTGCTCCAGTGTGCATCCCTTCTGTGGGGTGCAGTCCTTCAGGAACAGATTGCTCCCGTTTGAGTTCCCTGTGGGGTCACAAGTCCTGCCAGCAAATCTACTCTAGTGTGGGCTCCTCTCTCCAGAGGTCCACAGATTCTACCAGGAGTCCACTCCAGCATGGGTATTCCATGTGGCCATGGCCTTGTTTGGGCAACCACCTGCTCCAGCATGGAGTTCTCCACAGGCTGAAAGCCTTGTGTAAAGGCTGTTCCAAGTGTATTGCTTGTGTCAACCAAAATCTCAGGAATTCCATCCCATATTAAGTGTACTCTTTCCCACAGACTGCCTCACTAGATATTGTATCCAATCCCATAACTCCCAGAGACAAGTTAGAATAAATTCCAAGTGTTCAAGACGAAAGACCATTTCTTGTCCAAGAATTTGACATACATGCAAATCATCAAAGGAAATAAGGAGGAAAAATACATAGATGACAATAGGGAACATTGGTGTCAAGTTGATTGGGTTTTGCTTTTGACTCATTACTAATTCAAGTAGTAGTAGAATAAGATGAAAACTAATAAGGGTGATTTATTATGTTTTTGTTCTGGGAAAAACATTAATGACATAATTATGTGTAAATATGTATTATAATGGTAACAAGAACATGTGGACTGCAGCCATCAAGACAGTTGTAATAAAGCCATCTCTGTACACGAGTTATTCCCTGGGCTTTTATGTAGCCTGAGTCAATGAGAAAACATTGAAATCTTTTCTGAGTCAGAGATTCATGGTATAACTGACCATTCGCTAGTCTAGTAAACCATTGGTTTATTGCTCATGTATTAAAACTCTGCGTGTGAGAGAAAAAAAAACTTTTAGTCTGGACATATCCATTAAATCTGTCATAAGTAGCAATTTTAAAGAAATTAAATTGAACTTTCGGATGAGTTTAGTGAATAAGGCTATTTCTACAACTTAGACCTTAAATAATTCACAGAATAGTGTCTCTGGGAAAGATGTTTGTCTCGGTTTTGGAGACAAAATTTTAGGAGGAAACGCTCCGGAATGAGCGCCTCCTTCAAAGGGAAAGGGCCTCCCCCTTTCCTCTGCCAGTCAAACAAATTGATAACAGCAGGCGATAAAGTGGGAAAAAAACCCCTAAACTGTTTATTAGTACAAAATAAAATAGGGTAGAACAGAAAAAAACCTCAAAATACAACAAATGCCCGGAGAAGGAAAAAACCACACGGGCTGGCAACCGGTCCCCCCAGTCTCGAGGAAGGGGAAGGGGAAAGGGAAGGAGAATCCATGCGGTGGCCTGGAGGAGGGCAGATGGAGGAAAAACCTGTTGATCTCCGATGCTGCTTCTCCTCTTCACAACAGGCGAAGCTGGCAGACCTCTGCGTTTCCTTGCTCAAGGGCTTGGCCATCCCCGGGGTTCGGACCAGCGGAGCCACCCCGCGGGCTCGCCGGGGCCACCCTGCAGGCTCCCCGGGGAATAAAAACCAACAAAACCTTTTTCCCAGCTAGTGGGACCAAAAACCAAAAAAACCACCAAGAAGCAGGGCAGCACCCCCGGTCCACCCTCTCCCGAGCCCGGCCCAGACCGTTGGAGCCCGGAGCCGTTGGAGCCCCATCCGCTGAACCGACCCGAACCCGGGTCCCGCGGCTCCGGCCCCGCCCCCGGGTCCATCTTAAAGATACAGTATCTGTGGGCATTAAACAGATGGCTAAGGAATAAAGAAGCCTGGTAACATCAGCCCAGGACAATGGTGAAATTTACAATGCATATTATTTGTATTAATTACTCCACTTAATTAGAAGGACTTCTAACGGGTATTTGGCTTTTTCAGGGCAAGGGGGTATTTTGCATATTGACACTGCAAATGTTTGGAGAATAGTGCTTTAAAGGACTGATTGTATAGTGTGCACTAACAAAAACCCTGAGCAAGGCACAAACATGAAAGAGGAAGACAATAATATTTGAATAGTTTTCATACAAAGTTCCTGTTTCTAGGGAAACCACTTCCTTCATCTGTACTTTTTTCAAATGTATCTACCTCCAGGTCACTCAAATAGTGGAGATCACAATCTGGTGTCTTGTGCAATGGTAAAAAATAAGTCATATTTCTGTATGGAATGCATGTCTGATAGAGTAATTAGTGAACTTTTTAATAATCTGCAGAAACTGTAGGAGACTCATATCTGCAACATCATTTTGAAGTTCACAAAGAAACCTACACACCAATCATTGTATTTCCATTTTGTCTGTATTTTTACCTTTTTCTTTGTTGTGTGCCTAACTTCTACTTAGGCACACAACAAAGAATGTGTTGAAACTGCATTTCAACCTACAGTTAACATTTTTGAATAACAACTGATAAGATGTCCTACTTTTATTAATCATTCACTGAATTTTTCAGCTTGCTACATATTATTTTGAAAGAAGAATGAATAAATGTGGAATAAATCTGTCTCTGCACATATATAACTCAAAGTTTGACCTGGAGAGCAAAGAGATCTACCACAGTTGTGATACAGGCACATTGACAGCATCAAGCTTCAACAAGCACTTCTGTCATCACTCTGCTTCGTATAATCTCCTGGTTCACTGGAGTAGAGAAGTTCATGCAACAAGGCAATATTTTGGGTTGAGAAATGGTAGTTTTCCAGGATCTGTCATCTCCTACATAGGACTGAAGTCTATGTTTATTCATATTCCTCAAACAAAATCATAATAAACTAACTACTCCTGTCCTTAAATTTAAACATGAAGTTCTTTGTCAAACTAGAGCCAGAGATAAACTTGTTATTTTGAAATTGTTTCTTAAAGGTGAAAAACAGTAGGAACAAAGAATAGATCCTGCATCAAAATTAAATAAAATACCTTTTAATTTCTACTCTATAGATATATCTATATATTCTACTATCTCTGTATATCATCTGTTTGGTTTTGATTGCCATTGATGACACATTGGTTGTACAATAATAAAGGAAGACAGCCACAGCTGAAGGATATTATATTTCTTATTTTAAAAAAAATGGTGCTTAAGCCAAATGTTTAGGTTAAAAATCAAATTGCTTGAAATCTGAAGTTTTGGAAACAAAATGCAATTGTTTCTTTGTAGTGTAACACAAATGATAAGTACTTGGATAGTAATAAGATTTTTGTAAGGAAAATGAGTTGTAAGAAAAAGGAATTGTTTTCCAATGTCTATATACCTTCAGAGCTGGTAGCCTTTGATCAGGCTTATTCCTCATTAGTCACTCCACAGTGTCTATTTCCCATTTCTAAATTAAACACATACGAGACATTTAGGGATGCCCGAGCCTGAGATTATGCAAGAAGAGTAACTTGAGTTTGCCTTTGTGAAATTTCTTCTAGTGTTTGGTAAGACTGAGTTTGCTAGACTTGTGGCAGGAGCTGAACTGTCAACTGGTACCACAGCTGCTATAATCTGCACCAAGTCTTATGGCTATTGAAGTCCTCTATCCAGTTTTACTACCACAGTAACTAATTGATTGTTATATAATTTAAAACCTGTCTATGCCGGCCACAGGCTGGAATGCAGGCAGTCAGACAGTACATGGAAGGGACAAGCCTGTCTGTCTGTGTGAAAGAGCCTTTCTCCTCCTCTACCTCCAAACTTTTTTCTCAATCTCAGTCTACAGAAATTACTTATGGCAGTTGGAGTTGGCATGCTGAATGCAGCCCAGACAAGGGATCTTTTTTAAATCAAGCAGTTATCCCTGAATCTGACTATTTTTTTGTATGTTGTTTCAGCAAGCAGATAGATGCTGAGATGATGAACTAGCTATACTTTATTACTGCTTAACAAAATAACTGCAGTTCTTAAATGACACAAAACATAAGCTCAAGAAGATGCAGTGGAGAAGGTACCTCTTAAAATTGGTCACCAACAAGTGTTCTAAGCAGCAGAATTGTTCTAACTGTTCTATATGCGACCGTGCATATATCAATAGGCCTTTAACATTTAAAAGTTTAAAAGTTTTAAACATCAGCACTATGGTTGTGTGTTTTCACTCATCTAAAACAATCTAAACCAGAGTATTAATGTCACAATGTTCAGTTAACATGTTTTGGTAGGATTTAATGATGATGATTTAAAACTGCTATTTTTTTATAAATAATTTCGTGTTACTGCTGCAAATTAATATCTTAATTTCTGAATAGTAGAAAAGCCTTTCTCCAAAAGCTGATCATTACCTTCCAGGTAATGCATGGAAAGGAGGATGACTTTTCTATGACTGTGTGATACATAAGTCTAAAACTTCAGTAATGGAAGAAATTAATTTACAGTTTGGCAATTCCCAGCAATGTCCTTGAGTGGAAGAGACAACCTTCATAACCCTAAAAGTTCAAAGAAGGGACTCAGTCATCCCCTCCCATCCTGAAACTAGGTACAGAAAGGGTGGTGATGCAATGTCCAACATGTCCACATAACCCTGTGTTTCCTCTTTTAGTAGCATCACCAGGGCATTGCAGGGCACATCAAGGAGTCCCAGAACTAAATGCAATAACATGAGATGGATTGCTCCTGAGAAAAGTCGGCCTAGGATCATGGCCAATATGCCCAACTTCTGTGCTACAGCTGCAGAAGTCTGGCGCAGGAGAGGAAAGTCCAACAAGACCAAAATCAGGCTGGTTACACAAAACAGTTCTGCAACAGTACCAGCTCCCACCCAGTCGATGAATCCTTCTATGCATAAGTCAGTGGTATCATTCTCCATCTGGAAAACAAGGTGATCTCAAAACTCAGAGGAGCTGATTTTAGCAGACTTCAGAAACCTGTCAAAGATAAGTCAGTATGGCATTTGTCACTGTGACAGTTGGTTTTGTGAAGACTTGTGACACTGGTCTCATGGCAGTAGGTTAATGTCACTTCCTGGAAAACACTTCTCTGAAAATACTTTAAGGACATGAATCAGCCTTTTGCATCAGTTCTCAGGAGTGACCTGGCAAATTAGAGTAGGAAAATTGCTATACTGATTTCCTATAATATTATTATTATATTATTATAAGTAAATTATAATAAAAACTTTACAATACTAATCTCAGCAAATTAATACTCTAAATATTTCCAGTCTTAAACTTTGAATGAATATGTCTTTCCAAACTATGTCATCTGTTTAAAGTTTATGGTATTTGTAAAAAATAATAAGGTTTGGATTTCTACTGTTCAGTAAATATTCTGAATCTTAAAATGTCAGCAAACATAACGTCTAAAAAGACATTAAATTAATAAAAATAAACTACAGAATGACACCATATCTTAGGATAAGCATTTCTGATTTGCTTCACTATAGACCTTAATAAAAACACATAGAACACACAGTACACATATAATACCAGCTTTACTTTTACTTAATTGGATGCAAAGATTATCCACAATTTTAAAGCTCTGCTTTTCTTACCTTGTGCATTGTTATTGCAGTATTTTATATTGATTGCCAGAGATTGTCTATATTGTCTCTGAGCTCACAGTAAGCTTTTTTCCTTTTTTGGTTTTCTTTTTCTTTCCTTTTTTTTTCTTTTCTTTCTTTTTTTTTTTTTTTTAATACATTTCTGTCTACCTTTGGTGGACTGGCAGTTCTTTTTGTAATAATCTTTTGTGATCATCAAAAAGAATGATTGATGGTAGTTTTTCCCAAGATACATTTAATTGAATGTCTGACAGTTTTCTATTCCTCTAAACACTTCACTTCCACTATTGCTGTGCTTGGTCTCTGTCTTCATTTCATATGTCTTGTCAGTCAAGGCTGAGGGGAAGAAATAGGTATTTGTCATCTAGCTTTTAAAAAGAGGGAAGTTGTAAGGATGGCATTTTTGGTTTGTTATACATAGTCTCCATTGGGCAAAAAGCACAATAAAATTATTCAGATATTAAATATTCGCTTTATGTATGAGCCTATTTTTTATTCATATAAATAATACATTTAAAAATTATAATGCATCAGATTCCTTGCTCACATATAATTCTCATCAGCAAGTCTCTACAGTGATAAGCAAAGTTAAGACAAGCATGCCTTGGCATTTTAATTATACTAAAATTCTACTGCACCAAGGTGTTGGTTTGCATTCTCCCCTCCACCTCCATGATGTGTGTGTATATTCACAGTATTAAAATTTAACTACTGCAAGCATCCAAACAGCAAGTACTACTTCAGCAGAAAACCATGGATAATTTACAACTTGCCTTCTGAATGAAAAATATATAAAAATTCTCTTTCAGATATTTTAACAGTACAAAGAGAGTTTCTCACTGCTGAAAAAAATGTATGTTAATTCTACTTTCCCTTGAGTTTTAAAGTGAAAATGCAGACTAAAAGCCCTAAACATTTGTTTTGAAAATATATTTGAAATATTATGCTTGGAACGTGAAATTTTATAAGGAAGATGTGTTTCCACCATCCCTTGACTTTAAGACAAATGCAGAAAAATTCTCAAAATAATTCACAAATTTGAAAATTCATTATTTGCTTTTACGAAAATGTGTAAAATGTGTGAACTTTTATATTCATATTTGTAACCGCAAATATTTTTCTTTTCAAAGGCGGTTTTAAAAATTTCAAGGATTATCAAGGCAAATATGTCTAGTCAAAGATAATAATGGACTAAGGAGTTCAGGAGTTCATAGAGCAAAATAAAAAATCACTTTGTACCTAGCTGAAGGAATGGAGTTTACTTTTTTTTACAAACAATAGGCTTTGGGGTTCTTTCTATTTCTTTGGTCTGGAAGAACAGCTGTGTTTATACAACTCTTTTGTGACTCCATTCCAAAGGGGAAATGTACAAACCTGGTCCCTATATCTCACAGTGAGCATGAAAGCTTCTTTCAGATGCTACATGAATCCTCTCAGCTCCTTTGAAAATAGTTTCCAAGACCTCTGAAGAATTTGACACTTAAAGTAATAATACAAAAATAATAAATTAAAATAAAGCTTTGTCTTCTCACTGTGTTTGAAGTCCATCAGCAAATGGGCCTCAACGTGTTTTGTAGTTCAGCCTCTCCTTAAGTCATCTCTTACTATCTCACCTTGGAAATGGAAGCAGAACTGGCACATGAAGAGGACCTGAAACTACACTCCCAGATATTCAGCCCAGCACAGCATCGTCCTGGTGATGCCATGATGATTTTTTGCCTTTTTCATATACTCCTTTTATACCCCTTTTATATACCCTTTTATATAGTTTCATGAATCCTTAGTGCCTTTAGCCCACATACTTATAATTCCTTAACCCAATATTCCGTTAAACCAGGAGACCAAACATCCCAGAAACCTTGCAGTTGGGGGCCAGAGAGCCCCAGACACCAAGGTCCTCTCCAGAACGCATTCTGTAAACTAAGATTGGCCCATCCAGGGGGAAGGTTCCTGGGATGAGGGGTTCACTCGAGCCTCTCATTGGGGAATCTTTGATAGATGTGCTAATTCCCAAGGCCTATAACTGTATATGTGATGTATGGTGTGTGTGCATTTCGGTGTGTGCTGCTCAGCGCATTCCACCCGCACGGAGAGTGCACCTTAAGGATCCTTAAATAAATACCGAGGTAAGCCCCTTCTCCCTTTTGGCTGTGTTTGGCTCTGATTTTAAGACCAGAGAAAGGCAACACTGGCATCCCACTCCTGAACCTCTCTGCCTTATGGTCCTTACTCACTTGCAGCTGACTTGAGGTGCTCCTCCCCATGTTGCATTGCACCCCTTAAACACAACTTAGATTTTCATTTGGGCTCTGACATGTGGCTTCTCTTGTGCACCTACTTAGCACTTGGCAAGCTTTTTTCTGTGCTTTCTTCTTCTGATTGGAGGTGAATTACTGTGAAGATTCTATCTGGAAAACTGAAAACTAACAAACTTTCTATTCAGCATTAAATAGTGGATTCCTATGAACTTTAAAGTTATGAAATTATGCTTCATTTCTCCTTTTATATCACAGTATGAGGTATTAACATCCTATGAGGGCTAGATCCTTGCTTAAAACAAAACAGGGAAGGGAAGGTTCGGGAAGGNTTATAGTCTTCTATTAATGTTGATATTGTTGTTGATAATGTTGTTATTTGCTTTTCATTGTAGCAGTGAGCTAAACTAATAAACAGAAATCACCGATATAAGGATCACAGGAGAAATTCTTCTCTCAGTTAACTGATAGATTGACTTCAAAGGGAGCTTCAGATATGTTACTGAGGACAGAATTGACCTCAGGACTTTAAGTCAAGGTCCCATTTCACACATATCAAAATCAGATCATGAAATTTGTGAGATGCTGCTGTGTTGTAAATCATGTATTTTTATTCAAAGAAGCTATTTTTTTCAGAGACACATAGTATCTTCCATAAAAAAAAATCTCTACTCTCCAGGAAATTTCTAAATATGTTGCATAAGCCATAAGAAGGCTCCTATCATCAGTAGTTAAATTTCATTGTTCCATGTCTGTCTTACAAAATCATTTGTCTTTCTCACATATCTTATTTCTTTCTGAACTATTTCCTTAGGAATTATACTCCAGGAAATGCTCTTCAATCTGTGCACCTATATTCTGCTCAGCCATAATGGGATTTAGTGTCAGAACTCAGTCATGCACTCTGCAAAATGCTGATATCTTTTATTTCATGCAGACAAACACTTCTTTAAGTAATATTCATGTCACTCAAAACAACAACAAAAATCCATATTTTGCTACTGTACCAGCAATATGCGATAGTGTTGTATAGCAAAGGCTAGGACCATAATTTTCCACGCTGTCTTCTACAGCTGTTTTGCATCGTAGCAGGACCCCACAGCCTTCTGGTTTAAGATATATGGATATCTAACTTGACTGACTATTCTGCAATGGAACAATCACAGCTAGGCTACCTGAAATGGAGACACTTGCTGAATTAACTGATACTAACTGGAGAGAGCAGGAAGCAGTAAAGCTCACTTTCTAAGTCTTCCTTTCATTGTTACCTGTGGAGCATTCTGCAGATGACCTGAGGAGTAAGCAGACAAATTTACAAATCTGTCAACTCACTGTGATCAAAAAGAAAGTTTAAAAGTGGGAATAGTCCTTTGTTCAAAACAACAAGGAAACATGACAAAGTCTTGAGTCAAGGATGGATTTGATAAACTTCGCTAAACCTGTGTATTAAAAAATGCAGAGTATTTTGGAGTCAGACGGCAGAATTATGATCGTGTTTTTATAGCTTTTTTTCTGTCTGATTTCTGATCTGCAGAACTTAATGGGTAAATGAGGACAAAAGTTTTTCTTCTTGACATAAAATTTATCAAAGCTTCCTAAGTTTAAAATGCATAAAGTGCATTATTTTCATCTATCCTGATCTTTTGAAAAATTATATGTTATTCTGGCTAAAATGCATATGCAACAATTTTGTTTGACCTGCTTTATGCAGCTGTATTTTTCTCATGTACCAGCAGTTGTCTGCATCATAGATGCCCATACCTGGGTTAATGACTAAGTCTACCTCTAATGTCAGTGGAGACAAATCGGTACTTTTAGGGTGTGACTGACCTGACCTATTTTGAGTGTCAGAATTAGGATGGAAAGAATTGCATCTTTAAAATGTCAGACACAGGCATACGCAATGTAGGCATACATTTTTTCTTCAGAACAATATTATCAAAAATTATTACCTAAATTGTTCAAAAAGTAATTACCTGTATTAAAACTAGGCACATGAACTGTTCAGCACCAACTTTGGATCACTGGACCCTGCCACACTTCGTTCTCCTAGTCTAGAGAGACGTCAGCTATCTGCTGCTCCTGTTAATTTGGAAGCTTTTCTCCAGGACATCCATTTTCAGAAGAGTACAGCAGTCTGGAATTCTCTTGTATTTGTTTTTATTGCTCTTCTTTCTCCACATAATCTTTTTTAAATCCATTCTTCTGTTTCATTTCAAAAAATCATTAGAAATTGAAAAGCTCTATACAAAGGGCAGTTCATCTTGTTATGGCCACTCTTGTAAATATGGACTAAAACTAGCAAAATAATGGCATCACATTAGATTTAAAATTAAGTCAGAGATCTGTTTCTGGTAAGCAAACAGATTTAAATTTTTGTTTATTGCACTACCTTGAACATTTGCTCTGGAGGAAAAGTTTAACTCATGTGCTTACACTTTGCTCTTAAGCAGAGCCAACCCTGAAAAAAATGACCAGATTACACAAAATTTCTTTTTCCTATTCCTTTAATACATCATGAGTGATTAGTGACAGAAATCCCTTTTAGCCACAGTTCTGTCAGAGTTTTCATCCACAGGGATTAATATTGCTCTTAAAAATTAGTGGTAAGTCCTTCAGTTCACAGCACTCATATCTCCATTCATTCATTCATGCCAATTTACATCTAAGCCAGAAGAGATGTATTTTTATTTCATTTCTTTTCATGTAAATTGGTTTGGATATTTTTTGATTTAAAGATATTTAAAGTCATACTGCTAGGCATGTCAACCATTTTGACAGAAGTGGGCAGCTTTAATCTCTACGTCACTGGGGTTCATACATAATTTCTCATAGGAGAATACAATGAATCACTTGATCTCAGCTAGCTTAGATGTAATTCTGAGGTGGAGAATACTATATTTCACATCACTGAAATCCCTCCAGGTAGATTTACTTGGCACCTCTAGCGTTTTCCTGATGTTTTCTACTAGTTTAAAATTAATCTTGCCAGAAAGTAACCAGCTGTTTCAAAAGGAAGCAATATGCTAATTTCTAAACATACCTTTATTCTTTGCTTTACAGAGATGTCTGATTCAGAGAAAATGGAAGAAGGTGTACAAAAAGTACAGCATGCAAATTACAGAAACACATAATCTTATAAGAGCTGATAAAAAAGGAAAAGCAGTGCAAGGATTTAAAGATACATCCCAGGATGGCAATCAATTTTAACCAAAAAAAAAGAGAAATTGTATCACAAGATGCCTTTATGGTAAGTAGCATATTTTTAACTTCTTTTCTCAGGGATTCCTTTCTAGCCCCTCTTGATCTAAACTCTTGTCAATTTAATCAGTAATACATATTAATTTCTCCTGATGAACTTAGATGTTTGAGTTGAACCTTTGGATAGATTTTTTTTTTT